>CM053027.1:11859380-12124380 GCA_028564925.1 Lithobates sylvaticus | reverse complement strand
GTTTTTAAACAAGTGTCAATTCAGGAAGTTTAACCACTTAAAGTCTAAATCTTTTTCTGACACTTGTTCCTTAAGTTAAAATCAATATTTTTTGCTAGAAAATTACTTGGAACCCCCAAACATTATATATATTTTAGCAGAGACCCTAGGGAATAAAATGTCAAATATTTTATGTCACACTGTATTTGCCCAGCGGTCTTTCAAATGCAATTTTTTGGAAAAAAATACACTTTTCAATGAATAAAAAAAAAAACGAAACAGTAAAGTTAGCCCAATTTTTTTTGTTTTAATGTGAAAGATGATGTTACACTGCGAGAATCGTGAGAGAATTGTGATCTAGCTTCTAAGCAAAAAAGTTGTGATTCTCATTTTAGCCAGAATCGTGCAGCTCTACCGCATATATGTGTACTGTCAGCGCCAAGGAGTTAGTGGTGTTTATACTTGGCACATGCACACTGGTGCATCCCCTGGGGTGCTCAGTGGTGCAATCCCATAACCACTGCCTCCATGGTCCGCTGTGAGCAGCCGGGGTATCGTGATCACTATGACCAATCCTAGCAATTAAATCATTACGATTAGGCTACTTTCACACTTTTCAGGCATTTTAGCGCTAAAAATAGCGCCTGAAAAGCGCCTCTCATGCCTCCCCAGTGTGAAAGCCTGAGTGCTTTCACACTGGGGAGGTGCGTTTGCAGGATGGGAAAAGTCATGCAAGCAGCATCTTTGGGGCGCTTTGGGAGCGGTGTATATACCACTCCTAAACCGCCCTTGCCCGTTGGAATGCATGGGCCGCGCCTCCGAAGAGCCTGAAAAGCACTTCCGAAGCGCCGCAACACGGAAGCGTGTAACCCTTTCTTCGGCCGCTAGCGGGGGGTAAAAAGCGCCCCACTAGCAGCCGAAAAAGCACCGCTAAAACGACAGTAAAGCACTGCTAAAACTAGCGGCGCTTTACTGCTAACGGACCCTCACCCCAGTGTGAAAGCAGCCTTCGGGATGCACCGATACTTTTTACTCTTTTTTGTGCACACACGATACCTGCCAGCAACTGTTTTGTGTACACTTCAGCTGTTAGTAATAGGACAAAGCATTGAAAAGTTATTTACAAATGAATTTTTTTTTTTTTATTTGAGTTTTTGCGCTTTTTTTCAATGTTAAACGTGTAAATATATGTTAAAGGTGTAAAAATAGTAATGAGCAGAGCAAATAAAACTATTAATAATTAAACCTTTTTTTGTCTTTGTTTTATAAAGAAAACCTGCAAGAAAATAATAATTAAATGAAGAAGGAGAATTAGGAGTTAAATAGGGCACATTAGTGTAAATTAAGGGTTAATAAGGGGTTAAACAGGGATACATTTAATTTTAAAAAAAATACAACTTTTTTTTTTTTTACTTGACAGGTTTGCTTTAAAACTGACTTCATCTGCAGATTTACATTTTTCCCCTCATCTGTAGATTAATAAAAAGGATACAAAATGAAACAATGTTTGTTTCTTTTTATACTTCTGTTTCTGCAGCTGAGTAATGTTGTTGATGAACATTGCCCTATTTTTTTTAACAGCTTCAATTACCGGGACTTTGTTTACACTTCAGCTGTCAAAGGGGAACCTCACTGAGTCTTCGGTTGTTAAGGGGGAGTAATATCACCAGCACACCAAGATCTCCAAAAAATGAGTCCAAAGTGATTGTAAAGTCTTTTCTTTTTTCCCTATAAAAATAACAAACATATTATACTTACCTGCTCTGTTGTAGTGGATTTGCACAGAACAGCCAGGATCCTCCTCTTCTAGGGTCCCTCTTCTATGCTCCTGGCCCCTCTGTCCTGTTCAGTTCTCCCACAGCAAGCAGCTTTCTATGGGGGGCACCCAAGCCGAGTCACAGCTCCGTGTGTCCATTCAGACAAGGAGCCCTTCCCGGCCCCACCTCCTCTCTCCCCTGATTGGCTAGCTGACTTATGCAGCGTACACACGGTCAGAATTTCCGTTGGAAACAGTCCGATGGGAGCTATTCATCGGATTTTCCGACCGTGTGTATGCCCATCGGTCTTTTTCTGTTTGAATTTCCGAGGGACTTTGGATTGAGAACCTGTTCTCAATTTTTTCGGCGGAAAACCTTTCTATCGGATTTTCCGATCGTGTGTAGGCAATTCCGACACGCCAAAAATCACGCACGCTCAGAATCCAGTACGAGATGGACCCGCTCGGTCTGGTAAAACTAGCGTTCGTAATGGAGATAGCAGATTCTTCACACTGCAATTTTTTTAATTGTTCAATGCCGCACATTCTCTTCTTTATAATGCTAGAAGAATGAAGTTGTTTTGCTGCTTATATTCACACAGAGTTTTCACAAACGTATTTCTTTATTATTTCTAGGTCTCTCCTGAATAATATTTATTTTAGAATTTAAGCCAGATCTGCATAAAATATATATATATAATTTTTTTAAGTGCTTTTTTTTCTTTAATAAGAATATTTGTATTATTGTATTTTCTCGTGCTCTCCTTTTTTATTTTTTATGTTATGTTTCCACAACACCATTATTATGTATTCTTTGTAAACCTGTTTGTTGTTTGTGTCCCTTGTTAATTTTGACATTGTATCTTTGAAATGTACCTGCCTACTCACCCAAAATAAATGTATTTGCTATTTGTAGAAAAACACATAGGCAAGTATTTTCTGAAACTAAAAACAAAATGTATTTTTACATCAGAATAACAAAATAAAGATAAAGGCAACGCAGGAGAAATTGCTTGAATTTGCGCAGCCTTTGGCCCCCAAGGCAGACATCAAAAAAAATTGGTAGCTTGAGAAGTCCAATGTGGTCCAGGAATCCCAGAGAACAGGAGGAGCAGCAGATGATATATGTACCCAGGCTGTGGTACTACAACAGGCTGTGGGTTCTTTGAGACCAGACTGAAGGCAGGGGATCACTTCCTGGTCTTCCCTGCAGCCTTCCCTGCAGGCTGTGGCTCTGGAGGTGGCATTGTGGCAGGAGGAGGAGGAGGAGGAGGAGGAGGATGGGGGATAGAACACAGGTGTTCGTCTTCACAGATTTCCTCACTCAACCCCTTGTGAATTGTATTAAAAATTAGTTTTTCACATTTCTGCCGTTGGCCCTCCTCCATTTGTTGTAAATTTGAGGCTATGTAGATACCATAGGCCTCTATAGCATCGAAGGGGGATTTCAGGGCCTCATTAGCCTCCTTGATGAGGGCCAGTGCTGCCTCCTGTTTTTGTTCCCTTCCTGGGTCTTTTGTAGGGAAGGATGAGGGGAGGCACCTGGGATTGGGTGTTACTGGGCCCTGCCACCTCCTGGGTGACACTTCCCCCTGCCTCCTCCTGTGTGCCACTAGCCAGAGCCTCGTCCTGGCTGAGGTCATCCTGTGTATGAAAAAGGGACATAGTTTTATTTTTTTCTTCATCAAAACACAGACAACAGTCATGACTGTTGCAAATTTAATGTTAATAAATAGAAAAGACTATCATTGTGAGCCCAGCATTTTTGCTTCTTGTCCTAATCTTTTTTGGCCACTTCTGTCTATTGATATGTGAAACACTTTTTGTTACTTCATTCATTTATTAGCAATAATAACATCTACTTACCAACAATCATTTTTTTTTTCACAGAAAAATTATGTATAAAAAAACCTTTACCTGGCTCCATCTGGGCTCCTCAATCTCCTCCTGTATGGAAGGCCCAGGTTGGTCCACAGATGCCTCAGCTTGGGTTGAGGGAAGGCTGGATGGAAGGCTGGTTGGAAGGCTGGAGGGAAGGGGTGCCGGAAGAGTAGAAAGGGATTCCCTGCCCTCAATCTGGTCATCTATAAACCACATCCTGCTGTAGTACCACAGACTGGGTACATACACCTTATCTGCTGCTGCTCCGGACCTCAGGGACTGCTGGACCTTCTGGTACTCCCTTATAGGTGCTTCTCAAGCTACCAATTTTTGCTTCAACAAACTTGATGTCTGCATCGGGGAACCGGGTCTTTACAAATTCAAGCAATTTCTCCAGCGTTGCCCTCCTAGCTGGTTTATTGTGATATAAGGGGTTTTTCACCTCCCATAGATTTCTCATCTCCCGATATTTATCTATGAATTCCCCAAGAAATTCTGGGTCCTTAAATGGCAGCATTATGTCTGCAAGACCAAACAAAATACAAAAATAAACATCTCAGGATAATCTTTCAACACAATATTGGCCTCAATCTAGATTCAGTATAGGCCGCACATGTCTCCAAAATTCAAATCTTACCTTCGTTATAACGTTCGTCGCGTCTGTTCCTCCTTCCTCTGCACACAGAACGTAGTTACGACACACACGTGTTTGAAACATTATATACACTGCGCATGCGTGAATCTCCGCCCGCGTCGCCCGCCCCTGACATTCTTTCTAGAATATTCGCCGCCCAGTCTCTTTCGTTGCAGTGGGAGCGGAACATGGCGGAGACACAGCAGGTGCATAATTCCAGTAACGAGGAGGAGGAAAGCCCGGAGCCTGAAACAGCACGATCGAGGAGGAGATTTAAGGCCTCAAATATGTCCTTTGTGGAGATGGTGGACATCTTGAGGAGCAACGACTATGACAGGAATTATGGTCCGTACCCCAACCCAAATATGAGAAAGGCCAAGATCATGAATAAAGCTGTGAAGAGTCTGTACAGTAATTTTGGGGTACGACAAACCAAGGATCAACTGAGGAAACGATGGTCGGACCTCAAATTTAAGGGAGCACGATCAGTACAGAAAGATCAAGAAAGTTCTTCGAAAAAGTAAGTATATGTCGTGTGTACCTATTATTATTTCATGCTGCGCCATGTGTTTTTCCTTACGAAGGTCTTGTACACTGCAAAATGGCTACTTTAATGGTCATACGCACAGTAATCGTTCGTTGGAAACCTCGTTCGTTATCCAAACTACGATGTTTTCACAGATAAATGATTAATACATTTGTTGCTTCAAATTTTTAAGTTAATCCAAAAGAGTTTTTAGGACATTGTTGTCTAGATGTGTTTGAACCTAGAAGGAATATCAATCTTCATTCAGTGTAATGTATGTAGAGGACACTCTGCAGCTGTTTACACATCTGGACTCAGGTGCACTAGTGTGGGACACCAGAACAAACTTTTTTTAGGGTGTCAAACACAGGTACTCCAGTGGATACTTGGGGTGTCTCCAGGTGGTAAACTTATCCAAAAAAGGTAAGTATTCCACCTTGAGTAATTAAGGGAATAAATCATGTCTTCAGCTTGGAATTCTGCCCAAACAGACAATTGTCCCCCACTTCCAAGCAATGTTTATCATTCATATTTGTGGCCTCAAATATCTGTGTGCCAAGTATACCTATTGTTTTATTCTCATAGGGGAGCAAAGAATCGGGAAATATCATGGCCCCAGGGACCGCCCACCTCCTGAAGAAAGGGAACAGAGGTCACCACAAGATGAGGATGTGGAGGAAGGAGAAGTGGCCGAGATTGAGACCACAACAAGTGAGTGTCTGACACCCCAGATTCAGGTAATAAGACATGTATGCCTGCATATTTATAATAGATCGTGTGTTTTTTTTATTTTTAGGTGATGGACAGGTTGTGGAAGGACAATCAGATCATTTCACCAGTGACAGTGCCCAAAGGCTAATCCAGGACATCATGTGGTGTAGTCAGGATTTAGACATTATTCGAAAAAAATATATGGATATTGAAGTTAAACTTAAGAACATGATTGATGTCCTTGGAAGAATATAATTTTCTAAAAATGTGCCACCATTTTGTTTTTTAAAATTTGTACAACATTTTAAAAAGCCTACTTTTGAAGATGCACACAGTATGTCAACATGTGCTATCTGCCATCAGGGGATATCAATGTACGCGTTTTGTGCCTGCAACCCCTTCCTCAAAACTCAAAAGAGGAAGGGGTTGGACCCCCAAAACACATCCATTGATCCCCCATGATGGGAGATAGCACATGTTGACATTAGGCATGGGATCAGGATGTAAATCCCCAGTTTGACTCCCAATTTGTGTGCATCTTCAAAATTAGGCTTTTACAGGGGTGACTTCACCCCATCTGATGAAGGCAAGATCAACACATTTTTGACAATATAATGTGTGTCTTGCCTTAAAAGTTTTTCTACGTTGAACTTTGTTATGTTCCAGAGTTGTGCACGTTTGTTTGCGGGCAATGGCTGGTGTTAGCGCTTCAATCATCCCGGCACCATGTTTGATATGGTGTCAGGGTGATTGATGCACATTATTTCTATCATTACATTGTAGTAATAAATTAAATAGTTCAACTCACCATAATGTAGAATCAGTGGGAGCACTGAGTGTCACCTGCCACCGTCGCCTGCTACCAGATGTGGATTGTCACTTGCCACGCTGCCTGTCACCAGATGCGGAATGTCACTTGCCACATCGCCTGCCATGCTTACTGCCGCAAGATGTGGCTTGTCACTTGCCACGTTGCCTGTCACCAGATGTGGAATGTAACTTGCCACGCCACCTGCCACGTTGCCTGTCACCAGATGCGGAGTGAGTGGAGCGCCCCTGGTGGTTTGTCAGGCAGACAGCTGAGGGGGGTGAACTACAAGTCCCAGCACACCTCACCTGTACTCCCACACACAGCTTACCTGTCACTGATGACATCACATCTCTGTAGGATCGCCCCTCTGAATGTAGCAGGGTGTCTCCCTCCTCATGCTGCAGCCGGTCTTACCTGGCAGAGGGAGGGTCCGGGACTCGGTGATGCGGGGCGGGCAGTATGAGATGACGTCATCTCTCTGCTCCCCGCCGCACCTCCGACACTGAGACAGAGCACTGGCTTTGAGGGCGGAAGAGCGGTGATGCGGGGGGCGGAGAGAGATGATATCATCTCTGCTTGCCCGCCCGCTCACTTCTTCCGTCCACCCAGTGCTCTCACGCCGGCAGCCTAGCATGTCTCTAGCCGGCCGCCCACACCCACGGCCCGGCTGCAGAAGGGCCACGGCCCGGTAGTGGGTCGGGGACCGGGGGTTGACGACCCCTGCCGTAACCCACATTTTTTTTGGTGAAAACACAAAACTTGTTATTTTTGTAAAAAAATAAAAAAAATAAAATAAAAAAGAAGAACACGTGTGAATGTGTATGGAGTAAAAAAATGATTTTTTACTCAACAATGTGTGGCTTCTTCTTTCAATGATCAATACCATTTTTTTGTGTTGAAATTGGTGTTTACAGTGACAATGGGTGTTTAGATAATAATGTACAAACCACTTGGCACTACAAGTGCACTAGGAGACACAAAAAAGAAACACAAGCAGGAAATTCAAAGCAAGATTTTACAAGATTAATAAATGTAAAATTTATTCCAAAAGTGCTGGCAAAGCAATGGCCCTCCTCCCCGAAAAATATTCAGAATAATTTTGGCGCACTTCACGGGTGCTTTGGGGGGGGCAAGCCAGTACGGGCTGCTTCCAGAGACGTCAGGGATTGCAGTCCAGCGTCAGGCCCAAGTGTAACCACATAATTGGGGTTGTTCCTTTTTAAAAAGTTGTGCAAGATGCAACACGCTACCACAATGGTGTTCAGTTTGTATTCCGCCATATTAATGGCCGTTTGAAACAGGCGGAACCGGCTGGCCAGAATCCCAAAGGCGTTCTCCACGAGGGTCCTCTGGGGGAATGGTCTCATCAGATGGTTTCCCAAACCAAAAGCCTCATCTGTGACGAAAACACAAATGGGAGTCCTTCGACATTTTCCTCCGGGGGTGGCAATCCCAAGCCACCACTCTCGAGACGTCGGTAGAACTCGGTCCGGCAAAAGACTCCTCCATCCGACATCCGGCCATTCCTCCCACGTCCACATATATGAACTCATAGGTCGCCGACACCACTGCCATCAACACGATACTATTGAACCCCTTATAATTAAAATAGTATGACCCCGAATGGGGTGGTGGGACGATGTGGACGTGCTTCCCATCGATTGCCCCTCTGCAGTTAGGAAAATCCCACCACTGGGCCAACTGGGAGGCCACAGTCTGCCATTCCTGTGGCGTGGAAGGAAACTGTGGAGTCAAACAAGAAAAATATAATTAGTAAATTTGATAATAAACATTACAAGCAGATTATACACAAACATTGTTGGCAAACATCAGTATAACATTTCTTGGAGTATTTAAAGGCTAAAATTTAAGGTCCACTTATCAGACTCCTCCCCCCTCTGATGGCCCCTTGTAAATATTTTAGGGGGGAGGTATGTTTTGGACAGGTAACCACCCTCTCCACTACGTAATAGAGTAACAAAGTAATGTGTGTTACTTTGGTCAGCCCCTCCTTAATTACACTATTGGCAGCCCACTGGACAGGTAAGAAGAAGTGGCCTCAAAAAAAAAAAAAATGGAAGCACATTTTTTGATTCTGCAATTACCTATCATGATAATAATAGGAGAAGAAAAATCAAAACAGCAGCATTTGAAAGTATTGGGGCAGGCCCTTGCACTACATGCTGAGAAAAATTCATCCATAAATATGACCACTAAAGAGTAGGGGTGCAATGGATCAAAAAAACTCACGGATCGGATCGATCCTCGGATCAGAGTCACGAATCGGATCATTTTTCGGATCAGCAAATAATAATTGAATTTGCAAAAACCTGTGAAAATTCCGCCACCATAAAGTCCCCACTGTAATATCCACGTCTTCTCCCCCACTGTAATATCCACATCCTCTCCCCACTGTAATATTGTCTGAGTATCGCAGAGTATTGGCAGGGTATCGGCAGGGTATCGCAGAGCATCGGCAGGGTATCGCAGGGTATCGCAGAGCATCGGCAGGGTATCGCAGAGCATCGGCAGGGTAATGCAGAGTATCGCAGAGTATATGCTGGGTAATGCAGAGTATTGGCTGGGTAATGCAGGGTATTGGCTGGGTAATACAGGGTATTGGCTGGGTAATGCAGGGTATTGGCTGGGTATTGGCTGGGTAATGCAGAGTTTGTTTACAAGTGATCGCTCCGTCATTTGACGGAGCGATTACATTGTAAACAGTGGCCCGGTGTACCAAGATGGCCGCCCTGGAGCTAGGCCGAAGCCGCGGCCTTTCCTAAGGCCGCCGGGTGCACCAAGATGGCCGCCGCCGCTCCGGAGCTAGGCCGAAGCCGCGGCCATTCCTAAGGCCGAGGCCGCGGATCGCGGGGTGTGCCGATCCGAACGGGGTGACCCGTTCGGATCACGGATCGGCGACGATCCGTTGCACCCCTACTAAAGAGGTAGGTATAGTGTGTATTGGGTTTGGCAAAGTCAGCAGATAGAGGATTGGTATCAGCTGACTGAGCAGTTGGGGGAGGGGGGGTTCCCAAAAGATTTGGGGCACCACAAAACAAAGCCTCAGGCACTCTGCATGAATTTAAGGACAACTATAACATTTGTACACATTTTAGGGGGTGTTTAGGGTAAAGCATTACAATGGAGCTGACAAAATACATTGTTAAGTGACTAGACTATAGGAGTATATTGGCCCCAGATAGCATGCTTGGGGGGGGGGGGGGGGGGTTTGTGAAGGCAAATATGCATGAAGGACAAAAGAGGAACTTACAAAAATCCAACATGCATGAGGACAAAAATGGCACAGCATATTACATTATATTACAGCATATTGAAATCCTGGTAATTAGGGAACGAGGAAAGAAATACAATACATTAGCAAACAGTAAATACATAGAATGTGATGTTAAAGGATACAACTTACCCTCATATAGTCCTTCTGCAGGACCTGAATGATGGCAGAACAGGTCTCTGGAATAATGATCCCCAGAGCCTGGGGGGAGATACCTGTCGAGAACTTGAGGTCCTGAAGGCTTCTCCCTGTCGCCAAGTACCTCAACGTGGCAACTAACCTCTGCTCCGCAGTGATGGCTTGCCTCATGCAGGTATCCTGCCTGCTAATATAAGGGGACAGCAATGCCAACAGACGGTGAAAAATGGGGTCCGTCATCCTGAGATAATTCCTGAAATCATCAGGATTAATCTCACGGATCTCACGAAGCAGAGGCATGTGCGAGAATTGGTCACGCCTGAGCAACCAATTCTTGGTCCATGAACTCCTCCTCACCCTGTTCATGGACCGGGCTTGTGTCAAAGTAAGAACCCCAACACCAAGCCCCCGCACAGCACGAACTCTACGACGAGTACTTATACGTAACATCGCTTCTAAACGGTCGGCTGGTCAGAACGGACTAAAGAAAACACTGATAAACAGCAAGGCCTGAAAGAACAAAATGCAAATCAAGCAACGAGCGGACAATAAGCACTGAAAATCAAAGCGTCCTATATATAAATATATAGGCCGCAAAGACAAACAAATGCGAACTGACTACACGCACTGATAAGCAAATACGCACCGACAAGCACAAACTGTAGAGCAGGAACAATCTGAAGCACAAGTCTGAAAAACACGAATCGTCTATAGCGAAACTCCTACTAACACGCAATAAACACGAGATCAGCAGAAGGAGCCCAACGGGTGCCGGACATGGTGCTGAACTTTCCCTTTTATGGTCTCGTCGTAGGTGGTGGACGTCACCGCGTTCTTGGCGGTTGGCGTGAGCGGAATTCCGTCAGAAAAACCGTCACAGTTTTTTCCGACGAGAATTCCGATCTTGTGTACGCGGCATTAGAAAGTTGTCACAGAGACCAGTAAAGGATATTTCCTAATTTTTAGACTCCCTGTTATATTCTGTCACCGGGATAAATAGAGATAATGAATCTCCATAGTGGGGACACAGCAATAAAACTTTGAATCGGGGTTCAGCCCTTCCCTATGCAAAAAAAGACTTTACTTGCACATTAAAATGGGATTAAACCCTGAATAACGTCCACCAGCATTTGCCTTAATATAAAGTACAAACAGCACTTACCCCTGGATGTGCTCTCCTCCAATGATGAGAGGTCTGAGCCCACCCCCCCCCCCCCCCCCACATCCATTCCATCCCTGCCAATGCCAGGCCCTTCCTATCGTCTTCCAGGTCCACCATCTTCTTCCTTCTCCCATTGGACAGGCACTGATGATGTAACCCCCGCACATGTACACTGGAGTTCAGTGGCGTAACTAGAACCCTCAGGGCCCCGATGCAAGAAACCATGGAGGGCCCCCCCCCCCCCCGACCTCCGGACAAGGCTCTTTACTCCGAGCCTGATGTTGGAACACCAGGGCCCGGTCACAAGTGGGTGGCTGCATATAAAGGAACCGATTTCTTCATTTTTATATAAAAACACACACACACTATATATATACACACACACATAAACCAGTGACAGCTGGTGCCCCAAATTTTTTTTGGGGGGCGCAAGCAAACTGAAAAATTCAGAAATAAAAACATCAATTGCAGCCACTGTACCATCAAACGCCACCACTGTGCCATCAAATGTCGCCACTGTGCCATCAAATGTCGCCACTGTGCCATCAAATGCAGCCACTGTACCCATCAAACGCCACCACTGTGCCCATCAAATGCCGCCGCTGTGCCATCAAATGCCGCCACTGTGCCATCAAATGCCGCCGCTGTGCCATCAAATGCCGCCGCTGTGCCATCAAATGCCGCCGCTGTGAATCCCCACCGCCCACTCGCACACCCACACATATGCATGCACCCCCCCCCCCCCACACACCCCCACACACATGCATGCACACACATGCACACAGGGCTGGTGCGAGGATTTTTGACACCCTAGGGCCTAGGCGAAACCTAATTTTGCCGCCCCCTTTGACTCCACCCCCTTTGCCCTGCCCATGTATACCCCACCTTTTTATAGATTGCTACCATTTTGGGGGGGCAGAGTCAGTCATTGAGCCTGGAGGTGGTGGGGGGGCATTGGTACGGCGCCCCTGACTGATGTGTGCTCTAGGCCGGCCATGTACATAGGGATATGTACACAGATAATCAAGGCACCTATCAGTGCCCATGGGCACTGAGTGCCACCCCCATCAGTGCAACCTATCAATGGGAACCCCTCATAATGGGCACATCAGGTGTACAGACCCAGGAACTCAGCACAGGGATGGTGGGAACCCCTCATAATGGGCACAGCGGGTGTACAGACCCGGGAACTCAGCACAGGGATGGTGGGAACCCCTCATACTGGGCACAGCAGGGGTACAGACCTGGGAACTCAGCACAGGGATGGTGGGAACCCCTCATACTGGGCACAGCGGGTGTACAGACCCGGGACCTCAGCACAGGGATGGTGGGAACCCCTCATACTGGGCACAGCGGGTGTACAGACCCGGGACCTCAGCACAGGGATGGTTGGAACCTCTCATACTGGGCACAGCGGATGTACAGACCCGGGACCTCAGCACGGGGATGGTGGGAACCCCTCATACTGGGCACAGCGGGTGTACAGACCCGGGACCTCAGCACAGGGATGGTGGGAACCCCTCATACTGGGCACAGCGGGTGTACAGACCCGGGAACTCAGCACAGGGATGGTGGGAACCCCTCATACTGGGCACAGCGGGTGTACAGACCCGGGACCTCAGCACAGGGATGGTGGGAACCCCTCATACTGGGCACAGCGGGGGTACAGACCTGGGAACTCAGCACAGGGATGGTGGGAACCCCTCATACTGGGCACAGCGGGTGTACAGACCCGGGACCTCAGCACAGGGATGGTGGGAACCCCTCATACTGGGCACAGCGGGTGTACAGACCTGGGAACTCAGCACAGGGATGGTGGGAACCCCTCATACTGGGCACAGCGGGTGTACAGACCCGGGACCTCAGCACAGGGATGGTGGGAACCCCTCATACTGGGCACAGCGGGTGTACAGACCTGGGAACTCAGCACAGGGATGGTGGGAACCCCTCATACTGGGCACAGCGGGTGTACAGACCCGGGACCTCAGCACAGGGATGGTGGGAACCCCTCATACTGGGCACAGCGGGTGTACAGAACCGGGACCTCAGCACAGGGATGGTGGGAACGGGGGGGGGCGCATTTACTAGAACTGATTGTCTATTTTCTTCCTGCAGCTGCTGGTGGAAGGGAGAGTTTTCCAGGGTGGTCACCAGCAGAAGAAACATAGAGAGCAGACACACTGACCGCCCTGCACAGCACTGATATCAGTTATAGCATTGTGTAGCTGGACACTAATCACTCACCCACATCCTCTGCTTTCAACATGATGCACACCCCACACCCCCCCCCCCCCCCCCCATACACACACACACCCCCCCCCCCCCCACACATACACACACACCCACACACACATATAAACACACATACAGTAGATAGTCTTTTTAAAAAAAAACGGCAGACATTTACCTTCTTCCTGCCGGGTACTGCACTGTAGGGGGAGACAAAGAGCACAGCACAGCACACGAGGTATGTGAGGAGCTCCCTGCACAAATTACAATTCGGCTGACGATCGGGGAGCTCCTCACAGCCTCCCCTCCTATCAACGAGTACAAGGGGGCCTCAAAGGCCCCCTGCAGCAAGGGGCCCGGTCGCCATGGCGATCTTGGCGACCCCTATAATTCCGCCACTGCTGGAGTTATATGATCTCAGCATCCGGCTCCATTCCCGGCATCTGTGAGATCCCTGGACTATACACTGCACTCTGCATATACTACAGTCAGTGTGCAGAATAACATTGTAGAAAGTGGAAAAAATTATGGCGCTAAACTCAAATAAACAATCGAACAGTACAAGTGAAGCAGCTGCGCTAGAATATGACAAATATTCAATGAACAATGTGAAGGAAAGTGCAGCGCTGAAAATAAGTGAACAGTTGAAATACCCTTCGACAAAAAAGGGTTCCTCAATAGTGAATAGGAAAATACAATTCTATATAAACCTAAAGTGAAAAATAAAATATGCAAATAATATTTGACAAAATGTCCCAAAGTGATGAAATATGGATGACGTCAAGCCAGGGTAATCCTAGACCAAATCCTCTGGTACATACATTTGTAGAAGAATGGAAACAGATGTACGCTTACCAGAACGGATGGACTCCCTGTCAGCAACAGGGAGTCAAACAGGCATAGAGAAACTCCAGACGACCAACGAACTCGATGTTCCAGGGCAGACGGATAGATTCTGTGGAACCACTCACGACTCCGCCAACAGGATAACAAGGGTCGAAGTAAAGACAGCTGGCATGGAATCTGGATCCTCGTGAATCAGACAGGGACTCCTTGATGGCCACTTGATGGGTGAAGTGTGGTAAGCCAATAGTGGACACCAGTGCCGATCCTGACCTCCCTGGGGCCCTAAGCAAAATTCTGCTGAGGGGCCCTCTACCTGACCCGTGATGCCGTGAGCTATGTAAACCATTTGCCATTGCCACACAGTCACACCTGACACTTCAGCGCTCCCAATACAATCCTCCCTCCTTTAAACAAAACAGTCAAAGAATAAGTACAACAATATAGAACAGACATTATATATTTATCTTTACATATCTGAGTGTGGATCCCCCACTTACATCAGGGTCCCCAGAGAGCCACCCCTTACACCAGGGTCCCCAACGAGCCACCCCTTACACCAGGGTCCCCAGAGAGCCCCCCCCCCTTACCCCAGGGTCCCCAGAGAGCCCCCCCTTACACCAGGGTCCCCAGAGAGCCCCCCCTTACACCAGGGTCCCCAGAGAGCCCCCCCTTACACCAGGGTCCCCAGAGAGCCCCCCCCTTACACCAGGGTCCCCAGAGAGCCCCCCCTTACACCAGGGTCCCCAGAGAGCCCCCCCCTTACACCAGGGTCCCCAGAGAGCCCCCCCTTACACCAGCGTCCCCAGAGAGCCTCCCCTTACACCAACGTCCCCAGAGAGCCTCCCCTTACACCAGGGTCCCCAGAGAGCCTCCCCTTACACCAGGGTCCCCAGAGAGCCTCCCCTTACACCAGGGTCCCCAGAGAGCCTCCCCCTTACACCAGGGTCCCCAGAGAGCCTCCCTCTTACACCAGCGTCCCCAGAGAGCCTCCCCTTACACCAGGGTCCCCAGAGAGCCTCCCCTTACACCAGGGTCCCCAGAGAGCACCCCCTTACATCAGGGTCCCCAGAGAGCACCCCCCTTACATTAGGGTCCCCAGAGAGCACCCCCCTTACATTAGGGTCCCCAGAGAGCACCCCCTTACATCAGGGTCCCCAGAGAGCATCCCTATAAAGCCCCTCCTTACATCGGGGTCCCCAGAGAGCCCCTCCTTACACCAGGGTCCCCAGAGAGACACCCCTTACATCAGGATCCCCAGAGAGCACCCCCCTTACATCAGGGTCCCCAGAGAGCACCCCCCTTACATTAGGGTCCCCAGAGAGCACCCCCCTTACATTAGGGTCCCCAGAGAGCACACCCCTTACATTAGGCTCCCCAGAGAGCACCCCCTTACATCAGGGTCCCCAGAGAGCATCCCTATAAAGCCCCTCTTACATCGAGGTCCCCAGAGAGCCCCCCCATACATAAGTGTCCTCAGAGAGCCTCCCTACTTACATCAGGGTCTGCAGCATTGCCCTTTACATCAGAGTTCCCCCTTGCACTGTAAGGTGGAATCCTGCATACTATGATGTAAAGGGGAACTCTGGGAATGTGGGGAGGACTCTGGTGACCAGAGAAAGAAACCACTAAGATAAGGGGTTTACTGATATAAGGGGGAAAACCTTTATATCAGTGCCCCCTTACAATATTGTATTGACCCCCCCTAGACTGGCCTGGTGGTGCTGTCACTGACCTCCTCTCAGGTGCACCATGCAGGGCTCAGTCAGTCGGCTCCAGCTTGGTGGCTCTGGTTTTATCCCATAGTTTCCTCTCTGCAGTCCATACATGTCTGACTTCTCCCATGACCCCCATCCTGGCTGCGCTCCCTCTCTTGACTCAGGGGAGGTCAGAGGCTGCGGATGGGACAGGGGAGGTCAGAGGCTGCGGATGGGACAACAGGAGAGGTCAGAGGCGGTGGGGGGAGGGCAACAGGAGAGGTCAGAGGCTGTGGGGGGAGGGCAACAGGAGAGGTCAGAGGCTGTGGGGGGGGGGCAACAGGAGAGGTCAGAGGCTGTGGGGGGGAGGGCAACAGGAGGTCAGAGGCTGTGGGGGAGGGCAACAGGAGAGGTCAGAGGCTGTGGGGGAGGGCAACAGGAGAGGTCAGAGGCTGCGGGGGGCAACAGGAGAGGTCAGAGGCTGCGGGGGGCAACAGGAGAGGTCAGAGGCTGCGAAGGGGGGGGACAGGAGGTCAGAGGCTACAAGGGGGGGACAGGAGGTCAGAGGCTGCAAGGGGGGGACAGGAGGTCAGAGGCTGCAGGGGGGGGGACAGGAGGTCAGAGGCTGCAAGGGGGGGGACAGGAGGTCAGAGGCTGCAAGGGGGGGACAGGAGGTCCGAGGCTGCGGGGGGGGGAAAGGAGGTCCGAGGCTGCGAGGGGGGGGGGCAGGAGGTCCGAGGCTGCGAGGGGGGGGAAAAAAAGAGGTCTGAGGCTGTGAGGGGGGGGGGGGAAAGGAGGTCCGAGGCTGCGAGGGGGGGACAGGAGGTCCGAGGCTGCAAAGGGGGGGGACAGGAGGTCTGAGGCTGTGAGGGGGGGGGGAAGGAGGTCTGAGGCTGCGAGGGGGGGGGACAGGAGGTCAGAGGCTGCGAGGGGGAGGGGGCCCAGGAGGTCAGAGGCTGCGGAGGGGACGTTTTATTTTTAATCTCTTGTTTTTTCCAACAAGAGGTTTTTTCCTCTTGTTTTTCCCCATATGATTTGAACTCGTTTGGTGAGCATCACAAGAGAGCCCTTGCTGTAACCTCAGTGGGTGTCCACTATTGGCTTACCACACTTCACCCATCAAGTGGCCATCAAGGAGTCCCTGTCTGATTCACGAGGATCCAGATTCCATGCCAGCTGTCTTTACTTCGACCCTTGTTATCCTGTTGGCGGAGTCGTGAGTGGTTCCACAGAATCTATCCGTCTGCCCTGGAACATCGAGTTCGTTGGTCGTCTGGAGTTTCTCTATGCCTGTTTGACTCCCTGTTGCTGACAGGGAGTCCATCCGTTCTGGTAAGCGTACATCTGTTTCCATTCTTCTACAAATGTATGTACCAGAGGATTTGGTCTAGGATTACCCTGGCTTGACGTCATCCATATTTCATCACTTTGGGACATTTTGTCAAATATTATTTGCATATTTTATTTTTCACTTTAGGTTTATATAGAATTGTATTTTCCTATTCACTATTGAGGAACCCTTTTTTGTCGAAGGGTATTTCAACTGTTCACTTATTTTCAGCGCTGCACTTTCCTTCACATTGCAGAATAACATTGCCGGCAGGAAAAGTCAATTTTTTACATTTCTCAGGATTTTCTACTGATTTGTAATCTGTATTGTCATCTGTTTAGACCTCCCAGACGAGCAAAACATTGATCTGGACTTCTTATTCCAGTGATAACACTGCCGGGTGATTGTTGGCATTTCCTGTCTATATGTCTTGTGTTGGAATGTATTTGAACATTGCCGGGTCATATTAATCCACAATATTGTTGGAGGAAATTACTGTTGCCATTTATATTGAGCTGAACAGTCAAACTTCTAAATACTCAGGTAAAATCCTCAAAGGATTTATAATTCTGTCCGGACACTTTTGTGATTCACACATCAGAGCCGGACAGGTGATGTTTACAGCTATAGAATACAGTGATGTCACCTCCTGCCCACAGCATGCTGATTGGATGGTGAAGGGACAGCAACACAGAATAACTCATCAACTCTGCCCCCTCCTCCTATCAGCACATGTGCAAGCAGAAGAGCCCTGATTGGCTCATACTGTTGTCCCTCCCTTCCTAGTCTGAATGCTGCTGTTCAGAGGGTGATTGGGGAGTGATATCCAGACAGATAGTTTTCTGTAAAAATAATTTAGTCCAGCTCCATGTTCCTTGACCCCCCTTTATGCCGTACATATGTGTGTTTTTTACTTACATTTTTAAATTTTTCTGATGTCTTCTGGCCAATCATGTGGCACGCTGGGTTCATGTCCTCTCTGGTCTTCTCCCAGGGGGGGCAGTCTTGGATGATGCACAATGTGGCACTGATTGCTCTCTGCAATATTACACAGTGAGTGGGGGGGAGGGGATGTGCACAGGGGGCGGGATCATAGCGCTCTGCACCCAGTCTTTCCTCAGTCTTCCAGCAGGTCTAATCACACTGGATATCCCTCAAACTGGAAGACTGAGGACATCTTGTGGTGATGATGAGATTCTGCAGGGGACAATTCCAGAGGTGAATATTGCATTGAGTACTGAGGCTGGACATGTACAGCAAATATATTTTATATATATATATATATATATATATATATATATATATATATATATATATATATATATATATATATATATATATATATATTAGAAACTCAAAGAAATGTTCACTTTTTTATGTTGTAAATAGTATAATTCATCCCCTTCCCGCCGAGCGTACGCAGATATGCGTAGTCGGCTTTCGGGGGTTATACCGGGATGATGCCCGCAGCTGCAGGCATCATCCCGGTACCGTTGTTTAGAGCCGGCAAGCGGCTTTCCGAGGATAACAACCGATGTGGCTAAAAGCCGCTCGGTTGTTATCCCGCCGCCTCCCGCCGCTCTTTCTGGGCCTCCCGGTGAAACGGGAGGGCCGTTAGACGATCCGCCGCTTTCAGCGGCTAGCGAGAGACTGGAACGAAGTCGGAAACGGATTGGTTCCACTCTCCTTGATGTAAACACGGAAGCAACGTCCAATGGCGCCGGTTTTTAAAAAAATATACAGTATTCAGATACACAGTTTTCGGTGATCTGAATACTTTAAAGTGCAAAGGAGGGATTTGGGGTCTTTTAGACCCCCCAATCCCTCCATAAAGAGTACCTGTCACCACCTATTACTGTCACAAGGGATGTTTACATTCCTTGTGACAGCAATAAAAGTGATTACATTTAAAAAAAAAAAAAAAAAAAAAAAACAGAATTTCAGAATATAAAAATAAACTAAATAATAAAAAATAAAAATTCAAACCGCCCCCGTCACCGCGAGCTTGCGCAGCAAAGAAAACGCATACGGAAGTCGCGGCCGCATATGTAAACGGTGTTCAAATCACACATGTGAGGTATCACCGCGATCGCCAGAGTGAGAGCAATAATTCTAGCATTAGACCTCCTCTGTACCTCTAACCTGGTAACCGTAAAAAAAAATTAAAGCGTCGCCTATGGAGATTTTTAGGTACCAAAGTTTGTCGCCATTCCACGAGTGCGCGCAATTATAAATCGTGACATGTTTGGTATCTATTTACTCGGCGTAACATCATCTTTCATATTATACAAAAAAATTGGGATAACTGTTTTTTTTTTTTTAATTCATGAAAGTGTCCCTTTTCCCAAAAAATTGCGTTTAAATCACCACTGCACAAATACCGTGTGACAAAAAATATTGCAACCAACGCCATTTTATTCTCTAGATTCTCTGCTAAAAAAAATATATATAATGTTTGGGGGTTCCAAGTAATTTTCTAGCAAAAAATAGGGATTTTAACTTGTAAACACCAAATGTCAGAAATAGGCTTAGTCATGAAAGGGATATATGATGTGTATATACTGGTTCTTCTGATGGTATGATCTGTACTGTCTGTATATATTGCTAGACTTTACTATATACAATATCAGTTCTCCCAATTGTATAATTTGCATCATCGGTGAATACCGGTTCTCCCAATTATCCCGTTATCATTGAATTATCTCAGGATAAAGCACTTAGCAAATAGAAAATGTGTAATAATGATACATGGACTATATAAAGTGTACCTGTCTATATTGTGGCAGCAGGCAGGTAAAATCACCTGGTTGTATCCAGGATGGAAAATATGTATGCCCTAGATTCAGGCTTTATGCAGACTTATACCACTAGAGGGGAAGAGTTAATGAGCCCAGCTGAAGTAAGTGGGCTCATTAAGACCTCTACAAAAAACCCAGCATGCTTAGGGAGATGCTCCATCCTGGAACCAGTTTTGTGTTTGTATAGACTGGGGAGTGTGACTTCTGTTCTGGTCTGTGCGGTGAGTTAATGCCTGTGTGGCAAACCTCTACAACAGAGATAGGGACTGGTGCAGCACAAGGCTGCACTCAGTTGATAGACAGGGTATATACATGTGTAGTAAGAGGTCAAGCTGACCAGGATTTCTTTTCATGTTTCTTTTTGTTTGGCTGCTATATTTTTCACTGCATGTCGCATAAATAAACCGCACCTTTTGTTTTTTCACCTACAACGCTGTCTGCTGTGCCTGATTTTGTGTTGTGAACCCATCCAGGGGGTCACACACACCCGCTGCCGAGCTAACCCCTCACAATATACAATGAGGATCTATTATCTGTCCAGAATGTGATCACATCTCTGAGCCTCCCTTCCTCTATGGAGGACAGGTACTCTTCTCCTCTACATAGAAGAGAGGAGATTGGTCTCAATTGGAGTGAAAAGTAAATTGCATATATTTTTTTTCCTCTTTTTAGCATTTGTATCAGATTTATATCAGTCACTGCCACAATTCTGTAAACTATATTTTTCTATGCATTATTTTATAAATACTGTACATAATATGAATAATAATATTAACATATCTGTAATAAAATTCAGAATTTGGTTGCTGGTTTCCGTTCTTTGCTGTCTTCCTGTAAAAATAATTCAAAAAAATCTCCAGTCTCGCCATTCTCAGCCCGGGTTCCCCCAGAGGTGATAGGGGTTCGCCCAAAAATATATCTATAATTTTTTTTACGATGCCGATACGTATTCTTCTACATATTTTTGGTAAAAATAAATCGCAATAACCGTTTGGTTTGCGCAAAAGTTATAGTGTCTACAAAAAAATAGGGGATAGTTTTATGGCATTTTTAGTAATATTTTTTTTACTAGTAATGGTGGTGATCAGCGATTTTTTTTTTTTTTTTTTTTTTTTTTTTTTTTTTTTTTTATTATTATGGCAGACACTTCGGACAATTTTGACACATTTTTGGGACCATTGGCATTAATACAGCGATCAATGCTATAAAATTGCATTGATTACTGTAAAAATGTCAGTGAAGGGGTTAACCACTAGGGGGCGGGGAGGGGTCAAGTGTTCCTAGGGGCGTGTTTCTAACTGTCTGGGGGCCTGGCTGTGTGTGACACCCCACTGATCGCCGCTCCCGATGACAGGGAGTAGACGATCAGTGTGCTGTCACTAGGCAGAACGGGGAGATGCTGTTTACATCGGCATCTCCCTGTTCTTCAGCTCCGTGACATGATCGCGGGTATCCCCGCGGCGATCGAGTCTGCGGGATCCGCGAGCACAGTCACAGAGCTCGCGGCAGGCACGCAAGGCGGGAAATTCAAAGTAACGTACGGGTACGTTACTTTGCCCAGCCGTGCCATTCTACCGACGTATATCTACAGGGGCCGGTTGGGAAGTGGTTAATTATGCAAAATAATCTAATAGTGACCAAATGACAAATCAAATAGTTCATGAAAAAAGTCCATAAAAGTGCAGTGCTCTTTTAAATGTGCAGAAATAGAAGAAATGGTCACTCAGACAGAGATGTTGTCTCAATCAAGAGAACAAAACACACATACTTTATGCAATGTAGATGTGATCCCTCCTATAGGTCCACCTTCGGTGTCTAGAGATGTCACCTCCTCCGGATCAAGGCATATTCAGCCATTATAAATGAAACATTTCTTATAGTTTTGTATTCAATAAACATTCCGTGGAATAGTGAAGGAAATCTTCTTCTGGCTACTTTCAATCAGCAAAACTGTTTCTATATCATTACAGTGTATAAAGTACATCAAGTACAAAACATTATGGGACAGTTCTTTAGAAAGTCGGGGAAACGAACGCTTCGCACTTCAAGCAGATTAGCCCAGAGAGGACCAGACACTTTGGAGTGGATTTACTAAAGGCAAATAGACTTTGCACTTTGCACAGTAGTTGCTCCAGAGCTTAGTAAATGAGCAAAAGCCCTGCTGACTTCTATCATCCAATCATGTGCAAGAAAATGCTGTTTTTTTTTTTTCCTTGCATGTTATTGGGTGCTCTTTGCAAAGTGAAACTTTACCTCATTTACTAAGCTCTGGAGCAATTACACTTGCAGAGTGCATAGTCTATTTGCCTTTAGTAATCAACCCCTGTAAGCCTACCAAAAATAAAGTACGACTATAGATGCAAAGTGATCAGGAGATGCTGGCGGGGGACCAATGTACTCCATCCAATTTTGAAGAAAGATAAAAGTTAGCAAGAGAGAAAGGCAGAAAGACAGAGGGGAAGAAAGAAATAAAAAGGGGAGGGGGGTAAAAATGATAATAAGGGTCTCCTCCCTGGACCTCCCAATTAGAGTTGGAGTCATGGAGCTCCTTGTACTTGTCTAAGAAAATGAATTGTGTCCATTAATACCAAGTCTTGTGAATTCCGGCCTCTTGTCTCCTCAAAGAGCCGGGAAGGTCCTCCATATACATAATATCATTAACCTAATGAATCCAATGACTCACAGATTTCAAAAAGGACTGGGATGTGAGCCCTGGCTGCATTGATGGGGTGTCTCATTAGGCTCGATTCACATCTATGCATGTTGCTTTTGAGCGTTTCTGCATTGCTTTTTGCAGTGCTTGCCGCGTTTTTGCGTTTGTTTTTCTTTTTTTTTTTTTTACACTTTGGTTGCTTAGCAACCAGCTATATACAGTGTAAAAAAAAAAAATCGCAAATCACTGTAAAAACGCGGTACTTGCGTTTTGGATGCGGGTCTATTGACTTCTATTACATGCAAAACGCTGCATTTTGCATGAAAAAAAGTCCTGACCCTTTCCAAAAACACAGAGGCACAAAAATGCATTGATGTGAACATGTTCCATAGGAACCCATGTTTTTTTTTTTTTAATAAATGTTTATTGAAGAAATATAAGACAAACAAGCAGTATAAACCTTCAGAGCAGACCATGCAACAATTGTGATAAATCAGACATTACGATAGAAGTGCATAGTCTAGACATATGTAGTCTGGAGTATCCAGGAAGAACAGAAGGAGGGGGGGGAGGAAATGAAGGGAGGAAAGATAGCGAAAAGAGAGGGGGGGGAAGGGGGGGGGGGTGTGGTCGGCGTGCATGTAACCTTCATACAAAGAAAACTTAAACTGTATTATTACAGAAACAAGGGGAGTAAGCATATATGCGGGCGATTGTCTCACAGGGCCACTTAGGGTGTATGAGGCCTGGGTCTTTATATGAGAGTTCGGGTCTATCACTCATTGAGCGATTATCTCCTTGTAGGTTGTGGTGGTTTTAAAGTCCGTCCACTGGGACCAGGTCAAGGTGTGGCGTTCCGAGGAGTTCCTGTCGCGGTGTGTGATGTCTTCCATAAGGGCAACTTCAGATATTTTTTGAAACCATGTTTTCAGTGTCGGAGTCTCTGGCTGGCCCCACAGTGCGGGTATTAATGCCTTGGCTGTGTTAAGTAGGTGAGGGACTATAGAACGTTTGTACTTTCCAATTGGTTCCTTGGTTGCGTGGAAGAGGATGATCCAGGGTTCGGAGGGAAGGTTGACATTGGAAATCTGGTGTATACTGTGGATGACCTTGGCCCAGAAGGGGCGGATAAGTGGGCACGACCACCATATGTGGGCGTGGGTTGCATTGTTCCCACAATTCCTCCAACACAATGGGGAATTGGCGGGGAACATCCGATGGAGCTTTGATGGGGTATAGTGCCATCTAGTTAGTAATTTGTAATTGACCTCGGTCATTTTTGACGCTATTGAGGAGACATGGGCCAGCTGTAACACTTTATCCTTTTGGTTGTCTGGGAGGTAGGAGTCCAGATCTGCCTCCCATTTCGCAAGGAAGGAGGGGTGTTTGTCGTCTTGTAACTTGATGAGTGCTTTATAAAAAAGTGAGATGCCGTGCTCAGGTGGGTCTGCGGGGTGTAGTATTTCCTCAATGCCGTTTAGGTCTTGTAGCCCCCTCAGAGGCTGCTGGAGGGAACCGAGGAAGTGCCGCAGTTGAATATACCTCCATTTATCAAGGAGCACTGGTGGTTTAGAGCCCAGAATCTCCCTCAGGGATTTGGGAGTGTTGGCTTGAAGAACATGGTGAAGTAGGAGAGGTCTGTTTGGGGACCAGGCCTGGAAGCCGGGATCTAGTTGACCAGGTTGGAAGAAGGCATTGTCCAGGAGTGGCAGCAGGGGTGATGTGTAAGACCAAGAGAACTTTCTATGCAGAGAGTCCCAGATGTCCAAGGTGGAAGTAGTTAACGATGAGGTGGTTGTGGCTAGGTGTCTGTGGGGGCGTGGGAGCCATGGAGTGACTGCTAGGTCCGTATTGCTTAGAGCATTTTCAAGACTTACCCATAGTTTAGATTTGGCGGCATATCTCCACTCTGAGATCCTTGACAGGGCCACAGCGTTATAATACGCCTTAAAGTTTGGGAGGGACAGTCCCCCAGCGCCCTTGGGACGAAAAAGCACATCCCTGGACACTCTGGGATGGCCGTTCCTCCAGATAAAGCGGGAGACCATGGTCTGCAGCAAGGAAAAGAACCCTATGGGCACACCCGTTGGTAGCATTTGAAAATAGAATAGCACTCTAGGCAAGATATTCATCTTGACTATGTTCACTTTACCCAGCCATGTGTGTGCAAGCGTTTTCCATTTTGTGAGGTCATTTCTGATGTTATTCAGCAGAGGGATGTAATTATGTTTAAAGAGGGACTGGATGTTGGGTGTGAGAAATACTCCCAAATACTTCATGCTACGGTGAACCCATCTAAAGGGAAAAAGTGGTTTTAATCGTTCTACCTCCCTGTTGGGTAGATTAATATTTAAAATCTCAGACTTTGATAGGTTGATTTTAAAGTTAGATATTGTCTGGAAGGTGGAGAAGGCCTTCATTAGGTTGGGGAGTGAGATGTGGGGTTGTTGCGTGAAAAATAAGATATCGTCGGCATATGCCGCGTATTTGTGGGTCTTATTGCCAACCTGGATCCCGTGAATGTTTACGTCGCGCCTCACGGTTGCTAGAAAGGGTTCTAGGGTGAGGGCGAACAGGAGGGGTGAGAGGGGGCACCCCTGTCTAGTCCCATTGAACAGTTGGAATGAGTCGCTAAGGGTACCATTTATCCGGATTTGGGCTGTGGGGGAGGAGTATAGGGAGATTATGCGATGGAACATTTTAGGCCCCAACCCGAGATGGCGTAGGGTCATTTTCAGATAGTCCCAGTCCACCCTGTCGAACGCTTTTTCAGCATCAGTGGATATAAGTAGGGTGGACTGGGCCGATCTTTGGGCGTACTGTATCAGCGATATTGCCCGGAGGGAATTGTCTTTGGCTTCTCTATGTGGCATGAAGCCCGTCTGGTCCGTGGAGATCCAGCTGGGAATGAGGGGGAGAAGTCTATTGGCCATTACTTTAGAGTAGAGTTTGATGTCTACGTTTAGCAGGGAAATTGGCCTGTAACTGCTGCATTGGGTGGGGTCCTTTCCCGGTTTGGGGATAACCGAGATGTGAGCTGTAAGGGATTCTGGGCGAAGACCCGAGGACTGTGAGATAGAGTTGGCGTAGGCCGTAAGGTGGGGTAAGAGAACATCGCTAAATTTTTTGTAATAGAGGATAGTGTATCCGTCGGGCCCTGGGACTTTACCTGTCGGGGTTGATTTCAAGGCTGTCTGGAATTCCTCAACAGAGAGTTCAGCCTCCAGTTCTTTGAGGGATCGGGGTGACAGTTTCGGAAGATTCGCTTCCCTTAAGTATGCAAGCATACGCCGCCGCCTTTCTTGCACAGTCAGGGACGGTGAGTCGCATTGTACATTGTATAAGTCTGCATACTATTCCCTAAAGGCCTTCGCTATCTGTGGGGTTGCATGCACTAAATTCCCATTAGGTAGTTTTATTTTCGGTATAAATGACCTGGTCTGCTTTTCTTTAAGTGATCTCGCTAACTGTCTACCCGGTTTGTTCCCCCATTCGTACAGTTTTTGCGAATAGTGTTGAAATTTTCTAACGGTGTCTAAGTTCAAGAGGTTTTTCAGTTCTTCTCTTTTCAGCGTTAGGGCTTCTAAATGTGCTGTGTGTAGGGAAAGCTTGTGTTGTCTATCCAGGTCTGCTATTTCCTGCAAGACTCGCTCGAGTTGTTGACCATGCTCTCTTTTCTTCCTCGCCCCTAGTTCGATAAACCGGCCTCTCATAGTAGCCTTGTGGGCTTCCCATATTATTGCTGGAGAGGACTCCGCAGGCTTATTTTCATTAAAATATTGCGATATCTGTGTAGATATCATTGCAACTTCAGTTTCGTTAGATAACAGGGAATCATTAAGTTTCCAGTTATAGGAGCGGCGGGCCAAAGAGGGCATGCTCAAGGTGATCGATACAGGTGCGTGGTCTGATAACGTTGCAGTACCTATATTTGCGGATTGTAGTTGTGGGAGGTGGTAATGGTCTATGAAAATATTATCAATGCGGGAATAAGACAGGTGCGTTTTCGAGAAATGGGAGTAATCTTTGTCCTTGGGGTGGAGCATGCGCCAGGCGTCCACTAATTGTCGCTCTATGAGTCTTTTTTTCACATGGGCCAAGCGTTTAAAGGGAATGTGTGAGCGCCCTTGAGAAGTGTCCAGGACGGGGTCTAAGGGCATATTTATGTCCCCCGCTAATATCACCAGACCTTCTGCAAACTCAGCCAATTCCGTTAGGATTTGGGAGAAGAAGGTGGGCTGGTTGTGGTTCGGAGAGTAAATGTTTGCCAATGTGCAATGGGTGTTGCCCAGAAAGCCCTTTAAGAAAAGAAAGCGACCATGGTCATCCGCACGCATTGTTACAAGCCGGAAGGGTGCGTCTCTACCAAATCCTATGGCCACCCCTTTTGCTTTATTTGTGTCTGACAGACTATAGTACCACTGGGGGAAGTAAGGCGAGGTCAGTTTGACCTGTGTGGTGTGGGTCAGATGCGTTTCCTGTAGGAAAGCAATGGAAGTGGATGATTTACGTAGTTCACGGGTTATCTGGTGTCTTTTGGCTGCGACATTCAGACCCCTGCCGTTGTAGGAGGTGATTTTAATTGTGGCCATCATGTCGGCAGGACGCACCCCTCAGGCTTAAGATACCATGCACGCCAACCAAGGAGATGGGGACACAGGAGAGGGGAAGGGAGACAGTGTGAATGAGTAAGGAGAGGAGGGAGAGAAGAAAAAGACAATTTTACAAAATCAGCAACAACGTCCAAGTGGACACATGAGGGAAATTTCAATCTGTCACGCAGTTTCCTGCGGTGATCCCGGTGGGGAGAGGGAGAACGGGCCACCGTCCACGGCCTCGTTGTGGGCCTGGACCGAGAAAATCGAGGGCTGCCCATTCTCACCCACCCCAGGAGGAGGTGTGGGCGGGGGGGTGTACCGTGTGAGAGGTACATGGGAGCAATACGCTCCGCCCGCATCCAGCTATAGTGCAAATTACCTGGGAGAGAAAAATTTTTGCTCCAGTAGTGGATATTAATCAAACCCGTATTAACCATATAACTCTTACTGTTGAGGCAACAAATATATAACATTATAACATTATACAAGGCAGTGGTACTCATCCAACTGTAGAATGTTCTTGTATGGGGTTGTCCCTTGGAGTCTTGACAGTTCGCCAAAGTGTGGGCCAAACCCGGCTGAGTAGACAAGAGGAGATACGTGTTCCTTGCCGGTGGGCATCCCTTCTTATAAGTGCTTCATGGAGTAGGAGTGCCTGCAACACCCTAAACATGTAGGGAGATAGTAAAGAACAAAAAACAAAAAAACAAAAACGGGGTGAAAGGCAGAATCATCAAGCATAGCCTTTAGGCCACTCGGCCCTTTTTCTTAGCCGTGCGACTGTGCAGGTCCCTGCGCAGGGGTATGCCTGTTCCTTGTGGGTGGTTTTTGCCATTGGGAGTCCAGAATGTGTGAAAACTTCGGGACCGGGTCGTGCCAACCGGGCAGATCTACTGGAGGTAGATTAAGGTCTTTTAAGAATTGTGGCAACTCTTCTGGGAATCTGAGGGTATGTGAGCGACCATTTTTGGTGGCGATAAGGCACGCCGGGAAGCCCCATCTATAAATGATCCCATTGGGGCGCAGGTGTTCCAGGAGAGGCTTAAGTGCTTTGCGGCGGTCCAGGGTTTCCTTGGATAGGTCAGAGAAGATGCTTAGGATCGCTCCATGGAAGTCAATATTAGGGGTGTTCCTCAGCTTGGCTGTGATGGCATTTTTGTCTGAGAAATAGTGAAGGCGGCATATGACATCTCTGGGTTGTTCGGTGTTGGGGCTGCGAGGTCTAAGCGCACGGTGTATACGGTCAAATCGCAGCGGGTCAGTAGGAGGTTTTCCCAATATTGTGTTGAAGACCCCTCGGACGGACGGTTCTAGGTCATCGTCACCGGTTGCCTCAGGGAGGCCTCTAATGCGCAGATTGTTTCTGCGATTTCTGTTCTCGAGGTCTTCGAGTTTGTATAACGAGGCACGGTGGGCAAAGGCTAGTTGTGATACCGTATCCTGCAGCTCTCTTATGGCCGTTGCGTGTGAATCCTGCCTCTGTTCCGTTTCTTCGACTCTATCTAGGATGTGCGCTATGTCCGCTCTCACCCCCGTAATTTCCTTTTTGATAGATTTTTCTAGACCGTGGAACATGCCAGCCAGTTCTTTTTTAATAACACTCATTAGGGATGTCATTTCGGAACCCGTAGGGGACCCTGGGTCTTCCATGAGATCCGAGCAGTAGGATGATGCGGGCGAGCTTTCCCTCACGGAGGCAGTTAGTGAGGCCGGGGATGCGCTGCGCCTCGAGGGTCTGGCTTGGGAGTTGCTTGCGCAGGGGCCTGCTCTGCTAGTGGCTAGAAATTTCTGTATGGACCCGGAGACAGTCTGATTTATTGATGAGCCTTTGCTGGATTTTTTTGCAATTACCGAACGGGTTTTAGGCGTTTTTGCTGGCATAGCTGGAGCTTGACGCTGGATGTCAGGCGGAGCGCCCCACAATCATACTAAGTTAGCAGCATGTGTGCGCTACAAACTGAGAGTCGTAGGTCTGTGGGCCCGCGTCTCGTGTAAACTTGCTTCAAACAGGCAGCGTGCAGGGGTGGGGGGGGGGTAGTGAGAGAAGGTCCACGCTGAAATTAGGCAGTCCCTGTCCCTTTTCAGGGTGCAGCTGAATATTGGCCGAGATGGGTGTACCAAGATGGCTGCCGTGTTTCAGGGGATATCGGGCAGCCGTCTGAGTGTACCAGCCCGCTGCCCCCTTTGTCGACTGCTTGTCAGGTGTTTTTAGTGGTAAGGGCACAGTGTGGCAGTCGCAGAGGCAGAAGTGTCCTGTGCAGCTTGGTGGGTGAAGGGCTGGGTGCACTGGGGGTAGCAAGATGGCCGCCGGGAGGTAGGCCGGAGCCGGGAGCTCAATTTTCAGCGACGGCCGCCGCTATAATTTACTCTCTGTGTGGGCCTGGTATCTCTCCCTATCACACAGTCAGGAGGGGGGGGGGGCCGTTGCTGCTGGGGTGGTGTTTTTCGGGGCGCCTAAGCGGGTGGTTAGGGTACTCACTCCGTCCCTGGGTCTGCAGATGCCTGGGTCTGTCGGTCCGGGAGGCGCCGCCGGGATGCAGGGGAGCTGCTTCCAGTGGTTCGGATTGTCCGCCCCCGGATGACCGCTGGTGCTGTAGCTGGTGGTGGCCGCGGTTTACCGCCGAGGTGGGTCAGGCGAGGACGGGGCTTGTGGAGGCCGACGGGCCCGAAGGCCGCAAGATGGCGCCGGGTGCCTCGTGCACTGTGGCACCAATTAGACCCGAATGGCGCGGCTCCTCTCTCCCGTCAGCGCAGCAATCTGCTCCGGTCGGGTAGGGCGAGGGGTCCCACAGGTTTCTCGGGGTGGATGGGGCTTTTTTGGCCGAGAAATCGCTCCGGATGGCGGTGGATTGTGATCTCCTGAGAAGAGCTCAGCTGAGGCACGTCTTCTCAGCTCCACGTCCGGACACGCCCCCCCATAGGAACCCATGTTAAAAAAATTTCCCTGCATTTCTGCAAAATGCATTAGTGTGAATCAAGCTTCAGAGAGTGGCGGTACTTCCATTCGGATAGCGGGCTGAGATGTAATAGGTAGGCAGTTGGGTCTTTGTCTAGAGCCAAACCAGTCAGATCCTGAATAAAAGCACAGACACTCTGTCAGAAGGGCCGGATCCATGGACATAACCAGAAAATATATATTATTGTACCCCCAGATGTCCTGCACCACCAGCATGTGGGGTCTGTGTCTGGGAAGTGGTAGGAGATACAGAACTCAGCACAACTGTGCATAAAATGCTAAAATTACTGCAAAAAAAGTTTTAAAACATTGCAAATTGTGAAGAAACCTAATAAAACAATGTAGGTGACTCATTATTACCAAATAACAAAAACATTAATAAATAAAAAATATACTATAAAAACAATGAATTTGTAAATCCCTCTGTTTATATAAAGAGGAGGCTCTTTTATCATGGATACATAGCATCAGGGCTATAGGAGAAGTTTTGGGTAATAAAGTCACAAGCTTAAAATATTATATATATATATATATACACTTCTACATACTGACATTGAAGGAGAGCAAGGTTTCTCAACCAGGGTTCCATGGAGGTCTAGGGTTCCTCCAGAGGTTCCTTGAGGAATATTTGCCTCTTAGATAAGTTCCCACTGACACCTTTGATCTTTTTAGTTATCCATAAGAGAGGATTCTTCCCAATGACAAGTGTAAGGAGCATTCTTCCTACTGACCATCACACTAATGTATCATGAGCTGTAGACGGACATTTTTAGAAGGGGTTCCCTGAGACCAGAAAGTTATTTCAAGGGTTCTTCTGTGTTGAAAAGGTTGAGAAAGACTGGAGTAGAGGAAAGGCTAGAATAAGAAGTGGCCAGTAGAGGGGGGTATGGAGCTAAACTTCCACAAGCAAAGAAGATTATATACAAAAAAGATACAGTTAGGGAAACAAAGTATAATTTTGTAGCCAGTGAAAGATGATGTATACAGATACATATAAATATACATTTAAATCACACTGAAAAAACCCCAATAGGTTGTATAATGTAGTGTTGACCTCAAGTTCTTAATTTAGACCTTTGGGTTATCTAGTTTGTATGTACAAAAAGTTTCTCTTATTCTATTCCCACCGATTTGGCACATATATGCCCCCTTATGTAAACAGTTTCTGGGCTGAGAGCGTGCGCCCTGCGTGCTCCCAGCACACTCACTGGTGGGGAATGGAAAGCTCCCAATGCATACTTGCAATTGGTAGCTTTCCGATCATGTGACCACTGTGACAACCAATCATAGCGGTCACATGACCCGAATGCCAGCCTCTGTCTCCCAGCATTTAGAAGCCCTTAAAGGGCCGGGAGGCGGTGGCCAGAAGGGGTTAAAATGCTTGGCAGGGAGATGTTTGGGTATAGCTTCGATGTCTTCATACCCAGAGACCATTTGTTGACCCCCTTATGTTTCTCCACAATATTTCTGGGTACACTGTGGGCACAATTACCCTGTTCAATCAGTCTATGATGCACTCCAGAGTGACTACGGAGTGCCCTGATGGTACGTCCCACATATAACAAGCCACAAGGGTAAGTTAAATAATTAACCACAAATTCTGTAGAACAGGGGGTCCCAAACTGGCGGCCCTCCAGCTGTTGCAGGGCTACAAGTCCCATCATGCCTCTGCCTATGGGAGTCATGCTTGTAACTGTCAGCCTTGCAATGCCTCATGGGAATTGTAGTTCTGTAACAGGTGGAGGACCACCACTTTGAGACCCCTGCTGTAGAACAATTGAAAAGCTCAGGAATCCGGGAGGTTCTTCCATCGGCCACGTAGGTTTTCTGACCAGATACAAAACATTTACAAACTGGACATTTCATTGTTCTACATTGGAACATCCCTGATAGATTATTCAACATATTTATATCTCCTGAACTGGGGCTCCTCTTAGACATTTTAGGTTATCTATAGGGGCAATTATTACTTATATATTTGGGGCCTTCTGATATACAGTTTTTTTTTTTGTGGTGACAGAGGGCCCAGTTTGGGGTGCTATAGTATGATAAACCAATGTTTGTTTATAATTCTCTCTATAAATCTTTAGCTTCTATGGAATTGTGTGATAAAACTCTGTCAATAAAATTGCAGTTAAAAAAATTGAGCATTTTAAACTTTAAACTTACGTGTTTTTTTCTTCCCATAAATAGAATTCCCTTACAGTGTGCCTCTGAACTTGCTAGAAACTTTTATTACTCCAGGAAGAGTCAATTCCTTAACACAGCCCCTCCCCCTCCTTGTATGTCATCGCCCTCTGGGAGTGTATTATTAGTGTCTGTGCTGCTATCCTCCAATGGGGACACTAGTTTTAGTGACAACCAAGGATTCCCTCACTTCCAGGGCCAGTTCACACCACATGTAGTCCAGTGCGTTCTTTTTCTGTATCAAAAACGCATGGAAAGTGGGATATATGTTTTCCAAATGGCATAGTTCACACCAGTGTGGTCAGTTCCGGGGCTTTCCAGTTCCAGAAAAAAAAAGTAGAACAGGCTGCATTTTTCCTGTACTGGAACGCAGTAAAAAGGGACCGGACCCCAGTACAGTGGGGAAAAAAAAGCATCTGGAAATGCATAAAAAATGCACCGTAATGCGGCAAAAATGCATCCGGATTGGATTTGGAGTGCGTTTTTGTGGTGTGAACCAGCCCCCAAGGGATTTCCTCCCTTCCATTTCCTGCATTGATTAATTGGTTATTGGACAGGAAGTGAAGGGGATACAGATAGCAAAAACAAACCTGGCAGGGGTTAGAACCCTCTATTACTCTATTCAAGATGAAAAAAATGCCTTTAGTTCTACTTTAACAGCTTGCGGGCCGCACACCGTAGTTTTACTGCAGCAGGGCGGACACTCTGTGCCAGATCACATACCTGGTACGTGATCTGACACTTCTGGTGTCCCCCCCACCCCAAAGCACCTTGTCCCCATGTTGATGAGGACAAGGGCCTCTTCCCGACAACCCTGGCCATTGGTTGTCGGGGTCTGCGGGCGGGGGGCTTATCGGAATACGGGAGCCCCTTTAATAAGGTGGCCCCCAGATCCGGCCCCCCACCCTATGTGAATGAGTATGGGGTACGATGTACCCCTACCCATTCACCTAAGGGAAAAAGTGTAAATTAAAAAAAAACACAATTTTTTTAAATACTTTATTGCACAGCTCCGGGGGTCTTCTTCCGTCTTGGGGGGTCTTCTCGCCGGACTCCTCCGCTATCTTATGCTAGCTCTTTCACTAGCGGAGGAGCCCGGCTTTCTTCTTCGTCGCCACCGCCATCTGGGCAGAGGCGTATCTAGTGAAAATGGCGCCTATGGCAAGCACTGAAACTGCGCCCCTGTCAAAACATTTGAAACCCATCTTGCAGATAACCTTAAGGCCCCTTTCACACTGGGGCGGGGAGCCGCGGTGACGGTAAAGCAGCGCTATATTTAGCGCTGCTTTACCGTCGTTTTGCCCACGGGTTTCGGCTGCTCGCGGTACGGTTTTACCCCCGCGAGCGGCCGAAAAAGGGTTAATATCCCCTGCAGAGCGCCGCCTTGCGGTGAACACACCGCTCCTATCCCGCTCCAAAGATGCTGCTAGCAGGACTTTTTTTGCCGTCCTGCTAGCGCACCGCTCCAGTGTGAAAGCCCGCCGGCTTTCACACTGGAGTGAATGGGGCCGGATTTTTTCAGGCGGTATACAGGCGCTATTTATAGCGCTGCACCGCCTGAAAAATGCCCCAGTGTGAAAGGGGCCTACCGAAAAAACAGCTAACAAAACTACAGGTCAAATTTTCAAAATATAAAATTGTAGTATATTAGTGATGGTGACACCCCCTATTGTCAGTAGAGTTATTTTATTTCTTGAGGGGGTATTACCATCAATTAATATATTGCAACTTGTTATCAATTTTTTTTTTTTGAGGGGGTGTCAATATCACTAATATGCTGCAAACCCGGAAGCAAGATAAGTAAAAATGAGAGCGCCTGCTGCGCTGACTTCTGGGTGCGGGAGGGCTTTGTTTTAAAGGTAAGTTTACCAAAAAAATCTCCTTGCAGGGTAAAGAAAAAAAAGAAAAGTCTAGCAGTATATAACCAAATTATGCAATTACATTTTAAATGAAAACACTAAGGTGAAGAAGGAAGCACAGCATTGTATATTTTATTTTAATATTAACAAAGTGTTTATACTGGTTCTGGCAAGAGGGGGAAAAGGGATGGGAGAAGAGAAAGAGAACTGGGGGGGGGGAGAGAGAGAGAGAGAAGGGGGTGCAGGGAGAGAGAGAGAGGAGGAATACAGGGAATACAGATTACATCAGAAAGTACAGACAGAATAGAGAGAGGAGCCTTTGCAGTAAATGTCTCTTCCTTTGCACAGTCTCCAGATTACCTTCTCCTGAATTCATTCTTCTGCTTCTCTTGCTCATTTCTCCTCCTTCTCTGCCCCTCCCCAGTCGGCAGCTCGGCTCTTTCTCCAGGCTCCAGCATGGCTCCAGTATTCTGTTCTTCTCAATCGAAGGGCGCGGGTTACAGCAGCGCCCATTGGCTCAGTAAGCAGCAGGAGGCGGATCAGCTCTTGCTGTTAACTGTTTCTTGTCCTGTGGCTTGCTGGCAGTTCCTATAGTATGAGGCTGCTGGTTCCTTTCTGCTACTTCTATAGTCAATGACAGGACAAGAGGGGGAAGCTGCAGGGCGCTCCTATACACACACATGGAGACACTGGGAGAGACGAGCTGCAGTGTCAGGACTGTGAAGCTGGAGAGGAGGGAGAGCACAGTCCCGGCTCATTTCCCCTCTCTGGCACAGCAGCCTATTTTGCAATATCCTAGGGGGACACTGGGACACCACTGCCTAAATGCCTCTCTCCCTTTGTGCACTGTGCCTCACATGTTTCTTGTGCACTTGGAGAAGATGCAGGGAGGAGGTGGGTGGAGCTAAGCAGTGGGCGCGGAGGAGGAAGTTAAATCCTCTCGCTCTGAATGCTGGTCTCTGCCTCTCTCCTCCTCCTGACGTCACTGGTTACTAGACACCAGGCGGGCCCTGGCTAGCAACCAGTTTGGGCAGTGAGCAAGGGGCCAGTGGTGAACGGCCTAAAGCAGCCTCCGCCGGCCAGGATCCCGCTCCAGGCTGACAATGAGCGATACCAGGGCCATTTTAAAAGAGATCTCTCTAAGTGCCTTGCTGCCCAGCCACTCAGGAGCGCCCCCTTCACATGGCGCCCATGGCACTTGCCATATCTGCCATACCCTGGATACGCCACTGCATCTGGGGGTCTTGTTGCATCTTCGGGGGTCCCTTCTGTTCTTCTTGCCGGGCCTCCGCTTTCTTCTTCCAGCTCTTTTACGAGCGGTGGCCCAGGCTTGTGTTGCCGTCGCTGTCGCCGCCTTCTGCTTCTTGTGCTTCATCCGATGTTGACACAACGCTCTCTCTGGCCGTAATGTGACTTATATAGGGACAAGGGGCGGGTCACCTGCTCATGTCACATGGTGACCCCGCCCCCATATGATGTCACAGTCCCAGAGGGGAAAGTAAATTGCACTTTTCTTTAATTCTCATCTTAGAAATCTGTGACACAAATCATATCAGTCACTGTCACTGTTTAGGACAGAACTAAGCTATATTTTCTCTATATTTATATTTCATGCACATTGTATAAGATTCATATTATTGTAGCAGACATAGAACAAATCAAATAAAATGTGGAATTTGGATTTATAAAGGTCTGTCTTATTCACCATCTTCCTGTACAAATAATCTGCAGAAAACCTCCAGATCAGCCATTCTCATCCGGGGTTCCTCCAGAGGATGTTGGGGGGTTCCTCTAGCTGTTGCTGATTGATATCCCATCTGATGAGGATTGTCTAGTTCTGGGGTGACACCACCTGTCAGAACCAGCGGAATGACACCAATGATCTGTAGCTGTCTAGTTGGGTGAAGTCCTTATCTGTAGACTTTTGAGTGACTCAGACTGGTGAAGTTGGAGGATGACCATCATAGCCAGGAGACGAGTATATGAGACATTAAGGAGACATTCCCTGAGAGGACTATGAAGTCTGCCCTCATTAAAGGGGAACTCCAGCATATCCCGTGTCATTCTAAGTGTTGGTGTCCTCCAACTATTGCACATACTTCTATCTGAGGAGTTGATGGGTTTTTGGTTTATGTTTATGGAAATCTGCAGTTTTACTTTCAATTGCAGTTGACATCAGTTTGTGACCCCTCTGAGGTCAGATTTCATTGACAGGTCGAATTGACCTACTTCAGATGGGTTTTATACCCCCATAGATTTGTATAGGGAGAGGAGCAGTTCTGATAGGAGGTAAAGCCCATGGACACCGGTCATAAAGCTCACCATATATATTACAGTCTGACCACACAATTGTGATGGACCTCCGTCCTCAACAGGATTATGTCCGCTGTAAATGCTTCCTTCATCCAGAAACAGAACCAGCACTATCCAAGACCCCTTCGCTCACCCAGTCACTAGTCAGAACTCAGTGTAGGGTGAAAAACATCATCACATATTCAAAACACATGTACAAAAAGATATACAGCTCAGGGACAATCCCCCTTTGCATTCCAGGTGGGGTAGACTGTCCAATCAGCAGGGAGAACTGTTGGAGGTATCCCTCCTCCTCACAGCAAACACACTTACACATCCCATAATATCCAAGGCAGACAGAAACAATAGAACATTGGAATACAGACACATCCCAAACGACCCAGCAAAGAGTACACAACAAAATAAGACCATATATACACACACAACATTTCAGTGTGGTTGTACAGCGAGTCCGATTAGTACAGATCAGACTGTAGATCAGACATCCCAAAGGATTCTGGGTACCACGGGCCCCCCGCCCAAAGTGACTCCTGTCACAACAATCTTTATACAATCTCAGCTTTAGATTTACCAAAACTATAAATGCCGATGGATTGGACAGTTTAGGTCAACCCTCATATTCCAATCAGGCAGGTCTTCATACTGCATAGTTATTGGTGGATCTAAAGGAGATTGTAAAGTATGTGGTAAGTCTAAAAAAAAAAAAAGGTTAATTTTCTGATATGGTTTCATTACAGTTTGCCAATACACCCCGATCATTCAATGGGCTTATAGAGTGTATAGTAAGGTGTGGTAAAGTCAGTAGTGTAACTAGAACCTTCAGGGCCCCGATGCAAGAAACCATGAAGGGCCCCCCTGACCCCCGGACAGGGCCCTTTCTTCCGAGCCGGGTGACAGAACAACAGGCCCCGGTCGCCAGTGGGTGGCTGCATATAAAAGGAACCAATTTCTCAAATTCCCCCGCTTCTCCTCCTCTCCCTCTCGCAGGTATTCAGCGGCTGCAGGAGGAAAATGGAGAGATGGGTTCCTCCATGTCGGGGTTTCTCAATCTTTTTCCAGTCCGAGAAGCCTTGAAGTACCCCTAGGGCAGGGTTCTCAAACTGGCGGCCCTCCAGCTGTTGCAAAACTACAAGTCCCATGAGGCATTGCAAGACTGACAGTTACAAGCATGACTCCCATGGGCAGAAGCATGATGGGACTTGTAGTTTGGCAACAGCTGGAGGGCCACCAGTTTGAGGCCCCTGCCCTAGGGGAATGGGGCTGCACTGCAACCACCCTGCAACTGTGTGCATTGCATGCAGTTGCAGCATAGTGATGATGCATTTAAGGGGTTAAAACAGGTGGTCAGGAGGCAAAATATTGCCTCTTTACCAGCTGTCAAATGCCTCTGAAAAGCGATCTGAGCATAGGTCACTTTTCAGAGGAACAGCATTTTTTGCTGGTACTATGAACAAGCAAGAAAAAAAAAATCACATATAGGGGGGTCAGGATTAAACGCGCGCACATATACACATCTCTCACACACACACACCCCCTTTTAAAGTGCAGTGCTTTATGTGGCAGGCGCAGCACTATGAAGTGCCTTATGCGCTGTGGTATTAGAAGAATTTTAGTCTCTGACCTTTTAGTCCAAACAGGACTATCTCTTACTTTATAATTCCTCTAGCACCGTTCTGTGGAAGCAGTAGGTTTAAAGACCAAACCTCTATGATATCTTCTTTATTAACTTGAGGTTTTCTTCCTATAAACACTGACAATTTAGCAGCAGGCAGTGCATGTACAAACATGTGTTGAATAAAGTATAACAAAATGTCAATCTTGTCATTCTACATAAAATGGTAGATGTATTTCTCTCTCTTCAGTATCTGTACTTTCACTTTAAACAAAATAGTTTTGCTTGCTTGAACATTTGCTATGATGTTTGAACATTGCTGTATGCTTGATTTGTTTGTTTGATTTGCTGTTATGTTTGGTTCGATGGAACTACAAGTGAACACATAAATAATGTGATTGGAACTGTGTACTGAACTAGTTAACAATAGTAACACATATAACTGTATTAAATACCTATTTTGGCCACTTGCTTCCATAAAACTGAACTCTGTCTGGATCTTTAATCTGTTCAGCTTCACTTTCTCTGGTGTAATGTTCTAGCAATGTGCTATGTAGTTTCTAGATAAAATAATAGGTAAGGCTGGCTGTGATTGGCCAAGACTCTTGCTCAGTGAGATTGGCTGTGATTGGCCAAGACTCCTGAGAGTCACAAATGTTTAACTCTATGTGTTCTGGTTTCAATTCTGATGTGTTGAGCTTACCTTTACTGTCATATAATGAATCTTAAAAGGCATATGTTTCTTGTTTTGCTTCTGTGAACACAATATACAACTGTTATATAACATTCATGTATAAAGTCACAGTAAATAACTCTGCTTTTATTTTCTCACATGTGAGCATATAAACTGTAATAAGGTTATTGGCAGGTCCAGCTGTATATGCATGTAAGTCACAATAGCAACCTAGGACAGGTTTTAGCTGGCCAGCTACACTTTACCTTATCTCTTCCTGCTGGGTACTGCACTGTAGGGGGAGACAAAGAGCACAGCACACACTGTGCTTTCACTTTAGATATAATCAGTGTGAGGAGCTTCCTGCACAGTGCCGATTACAGTTCGGCTCAAAGGCGGATCCAGAGTCAAATCTCGGGAGGGGCACTGCCAGAAAATAAGGTGTTGCTTACAGAACTCTATTTAGCGTATTGTACAGTCCTAACCTTGTTTAAAACAGTGACGCTTTTATCATTCCAGATTAGATTATTACATTACAAACAGACAGGATAGGTTTAACCACATAACTTTATTATTACAAAAATAATAAGCAGTTTGTATACTTATAACAGAATATTAACAGACAAAATATTCACAAACAATATAAAATTATGAGTAAAAAAACAAATAGCAGAACCCAAACATTATCACTCTCCACTGTCTCCAAACACACACAAGAGAAACATTTTTATTTGTAAATTACATAACATGAAAAATTCACAGAATTAGCTCAATTCTTCGTTTTCCTTGTTTGGCAAACAGCTCAATAACTCGGTCAGTATTCACAGGAACGTCTCTATGAATGTAGAGTAAACACAAGACACAACACATTTAACCGGTCCTCCACCATTCGTGAACGAAGCCATGTTTTAACACGGCGGAGGGTTGAGAAAGATCTCTCTGCTGTGGCCACACTTACAGGAAGTGTAGCTAAGATCAGAAGTAAACTTCTGATGGTTGGTAAGAGGTCCTGGTCACACAAGTCCAACACTTCCAGAACTGTTTTTGGAATTTCCTTATCTTGTGACAACTCTCGTTTCCACTTTGTAAGCCTAAAGCCCCGTACACACGGTCGGACTTTTTGACAACCAACATGCAAATTAGGTGGTTTGGACCAACATCCGACCGTGTGTACGCTCCATCGGACCAACTTTTTCCAGGTTGCATCGGACTTTTGTTGGCTGTGCGAACGGACCAACTTTCTGCCAACAAAAGTCCGAACGTGTGTATGCAGTACCAACTGACTTTTGTCCACAGTACAAACACGCATGCTCAGAACCAATGCAAAAGATCAGACAACAATATAGAAGTTGACCAAAGGTGGCGCTGGAGTATTCGAACGTCCTCTTTTGAAGTGTCGTCAGTACGTTGAAACGTCACTACGTTCGTGTTGGTTGTCTCAAAAGTCCGACCGTGTGTATGCAGTACCAACTTGAGGGCCAACGCCCTTTGGACAAAAGTCCAAGGGAAAGTTGGTCCACGGTCCGACCGTGTGTATGGGGCTATAGACTTACTTCTCCCTGCAGCAATGTCTCCATTATCTTCTGCTTACCATCAGCTAGAAGAGGGTGGAAACGCTTTGCTAATGATTGCACAGCCACAGGAACCATGGTTTCCATTTTTTTTCCAAAAAGTACTGCTGGCATCAAGATTTGAATCTGGAAACACTGCAGCAAATTTTCTGGAAAACGAGTTTTTAAATCATTAATAATGTTGTCCAGCAAGGGAATATACAACGATTTCCTGTAGTATTCCTCAGTTGATTCTGCATTGTAATTTAATCTGTGCACTTGTCTGCCTACAAGACGTGGCAATTTTAGTTCCACTCCAAGTTCTGATGTCAATTCTGTAGCCTCCATCTGCAAAGTGGAAAAAGTGCCATCAGCGTTACATCGCATATTCTCCATAGTTGCCAAGGTATCAGTTAAACATTCAGATGCGCTTGTCAAATCAATTGTTGGGGATTGAAGGAAGCGACTCAGAGGAAGGGTTACTTTCAGAACACTGATGAGTAAAACCAAGGAAAATATGAATTCCACACTGCACAGAGAATGAATCAGAGTAGATGCTGTTGAGCTAGTGCTTGAGCATTTCCACTGAGATATTGCAGATAGTGCACTCACCACTTTTACAAGTCCACTCCGAAATCTTATGAGAGAATCATGGCGCTCTACCCATCTAGTTTCACAAAGACTGGTAAGCTGAGAGCCCAACTCCTGCTTTAAAATAAAATGACGCTTTGCTGATTGATTAAAAAATGAAATGGTTGATTTGACCACTGCTACTGAATTGCGAACTGCTGACACTTGTGAGGACTTTGAAATTGAATTGTTCAGACAATGATTGTAGCAAGGACATCTGCAACTGTTGGGTGCTACACGGAGAATCTCTGATACAGCACCAGCCACCTCTGAAGACATAACGCTGAAACTGTCTGTTCCAATGCCAACACAATGAGTGATGTCCAGAGAGAGGTCTTTAATTAGTTGGACAACCATCTGGCCTAAAACCTTTCCAGTAAGCCTTGGTTCTGAACCTGATTCCTTCTGGGTTGCAAATTCATAGGCATCTACAAATTTTATAAAATCCTCACGAATCGATCCATTGTAGACATACCTAAAGTTCAGTGTAAGTTGTTCAGTATGGGAACTGTCTGTAGTCTCATCAAATATTATACTAAAATAGCAAGCCTCTTTGATTCTAGCTACAATGACACTACTGATTTCATCACCACAACACCCGATTAAATCATTTTGTGTGGATTTTGAAATGTATGTAGCGCGAGAAGATGCAGTAAGGAGGTGCTTCTCTAATATTTGGTCTCCAGATGCAACACGGTACCTCAGCAATTCCCGAAAGTTGCCTTCATTCACCTCCGGGGTGGAGTCATCCAGTAAAGCACCATCATCTCGGTGACCACGCAGAGGTATATTTTGTCTACCCAAGAATATAATTGACTCAACGATAGGACGAATTCGCTCTCGGTTCTCTTTCACTTTTTGAAGACCATGCGAGTTTATTTGATTAACAATTTCATTTTCCGGTGCATGGTAGGTTTTTAAAAATGCATTTCCTTCAAATACACTCTCCTGGTGATAAACAAGCCTTGCATGGACTTCCAAATCTCCATCCTTGCCCTTAGGCTGCTTTCACACTGGGGCGGTTTTCAGGCGGTACAGCGCTAAAAATAGCACCTGTACACCGCCTGAAAAAAACGGCCCCATTCACTCCAGTGTGAAAGCCGGAGGGCTTTCACACTGGAGCGGTGCGCTAGCAGGACCGCAACAAAAGTCCTGCTAGCAGCATCTTTGGAGCGGTGAAGGAGCGGTGTATTTACCGCTCCTATACCGCTCCTTCCCATTGAAATCAATGGGAAACCGCGGGGATACCAGAGGTTTTTAACCCTTTTGCGGCCGCTAGCGGGGGTTAAAACCACCCGCTAGTGGCCGCATACTGCGGGAAAAACGATGGTAAAGCAGCTCTAAATATAGCGCTGCTTTACCGTCGCCGCCCCGCACCGCCCCAGTGTGAAAGCAGCCTTAAGCTTTTTAAAATTAGTAAGGGGCTCCATTGCCAATTTACCAAGGGCCATGCCTTTGTTATGACCACCTTTCCGATGTTGTGCAAACAATGCACAGTACTTGCAAAACAATCCCTTTTTGGCAGGTGACTACACTAGCCAAGGAAAACTGTCAATATGTTGTTTTGACAAGTATCTCTTTATTTCCCGAGTTTCTCCATTCTTGGAAGTCATGTTCTGAACAGAGAAAGGTAATTCATATCCAGGAGGAGGTTGCCATGGATTTTCCAATAGCAAGCATTTGGTGTAGTCGCTGATTTTTTTCCCAAGATGTGTGCCGATGTCATTAACTAAGATACTGCTGGTTTGAGGCGGGGTATCAACAGACAGTGGCGACACATTAGGATCTGTTTCACCAGATATTGGCTCTACATATGTACCAGAACAGGATGGGAGGGTGGTGTCAATTTCCATACTTGAAGTGCTTTCTACTATTGTCTTTTCTCCTGATGACTTTTTTGCACTGGCACTGAAGAAAGAATCTATAGTCCTGCAGTTCACTCTTTTCTGACTCATTTTCCTGTTTCTATAAAGTACAAAAGTGCACACCACATAAAGTAATTGACTTTATAGAACAGCACTGCACACACATTGTTGACATGTACATGTACCATAACTGAACTGACCATATTTCAAGAATACATTGCAGACATGATACAAGAAATGATCAGAGACTGCAGATATGATACAAGAAATGATCAGAGACTGCAGACATGATACAATAAATGATCAGAGACTGCAGACATGATACAAGAAATGATCAGAGACTGCAGACATGATACAAGAGATGACCATAGACTGCAGACATGATACAAGAGATGATCAGAGACTGCAGACATGATACAAGAGATGATCAGAGACTGCAGACATGATACAAGAGATGATCAGAGACTGCAGACGTGATACAAGAGATGATCAGAGACTGCAGACATGATACAAGAGATGATCAGAGACTGCAGACATGATACAAGAGATGACCATAAACTGCAGACATGATACAAGAGATGACCATAAACTGCAGACATGATACAAGAGATGATCAGGGACTGCAGACATGATACAAGAAATGATCAGAGACTGCAGACATGATACAAGAGATGACCATAGACTGCAGACATGATACAAGAGATGATCAGAGACTGCAGACATGATACAAGAGATGATCAGAGACTGCAGACATGATACAAGAGATGATCAGAGACTGCAGACATGATACAAGAGATGATCAGAGACTGCAGACATGATACAAGAGATGATCAGAGACTGCAGACATGATACAAGAGATGATCAGAGACTGCAGACATGATACAAGAGATGATCAGAGACTGCAGACATGATACAAGAGATGACCATAAACTGCAGACATGATACAAGAGATGATCAGAGACTGCAGACATGATACAAGAGATGATCAGAGACTGCAGACATGATACAAGAGATGACCATAAACTGCAGACATGATACAAGAGATGATCAGAGACTGCAGACATGATACAAGAGATGATCAGAGACTGCAGACATGATACAAGAGATGATCAGAGACTGCAGACATGATACAAGAGATGATCAGAGACTGCAGACATGATACAAGAGATGATCATAAACTGCAGACATGATACAAGAGATGACCAGAGACTGCAGACATGATACCAGAGATGATCAGAGACTGCAGACATGATACAAGAGATGATCAGAGACTGCAGACATGATACAAGAGATGATCAGAGACTGCAGACATGATACAAGAGATGATCAGAGACTGCAGACATGATACAAGAGATGATCAGAGACTGCAGACATGATACAAGAGATGATCAGAGACTGCAGACATGATACAAGAGATGATCAGAGACTGCAGACATGATACAAGAGATGATCAGAGACTGCAGACATGATACAAGAGATGACCATAAACTGCAGACATGATACAAGAGATGATCAGAGACTGCAGACATGATACAAGAGATGATCAGAGACTGCAGACATGATACAAGAGATGATCAGAGACTGCAGACATGATACAAGAGATGATCAGAGACTGCAGACATGATACAAGAGATGATCATAAACTGCAGACATGATACAAGAGATGACCAGAGACTGCAGACATGATACAATAGATGACCAGAGACTGCAGACATGATACAAGAGATCAATGCAGCATCACCAGTGCCCATTAAATGCAGCCTTATCAGTGCCCAAATTGATGTTAACCGCTTCCCTGCCAGTGTCATTAGTACAGTGACAGTGCATATTTTTTAGCACTGATCACTTTATTAGTGTCACTGGTCCCCAAAAAGTGTCAAAAGTGTCAATTAGGTGTCCGATCTCTCCGCTGCAATGTTGCAGTACCACTAAAAATCACTGATCGCCGCCATTACTAGTAAAAAATAATTAAATATAAATGCCATAAATCTAGTTTGTAGACGCTATGAATTTTGCGCAAACTAATCCATATGCACTTATTGCGATTTTTTTTTTAACCAAAAATATGGAGAAGAATACATATTGGCCTAAACTGAGGAAGACATTTTTTTATAGCAAAAAGCAAAAAATATTTTTTTTTTTTCAAAATTGTTGCTCTTTTTCTGTTTATAGCACAAAAATGAAAAACCGCAGAGGTGATCAAATACCACCAATAGAAAGCTCTATTTGTGGGGAAAAAAGGGCGTACATTTTATTTTGGTACAGCCTTGCACAATTATCAGCCAGTCAAAGTAACGCAGCGCAGTATCACAAAAAAATGGCCTGGTCATAAGGAGGGTTAAAACTTTTCGGAGCTGCAGGGGTGAAGATTAAACAAGTTAACACTAAAATGGCATTTTTTTTCATACATAATGGCACACATGTATTTTGCAATTTGTCACATGACATTCATTCATTCATACTTTTACTCACGTTTAGTGAAGTCGTCAACTATTTGGGTGCTCTGGTGAGAGCGAGGGGTTCCCATGCAGGAGCAATGGAGTGGGGATGGATGGGATGGATGGATCCAGTAATCTTCTCAATAAGTCTTCTACTTCAATTTTAAGACAAGTCAAGCCGCTGCCGCTCTGTAGACTGCGCAAGGTGGAGAAGATGGAGGAGGTGGGTGGAGCCAACACTAAGTCAGGGGCGGCGGAGCCTGTAGCGTGGACAAGATGGAGGGAGGAGGGTGCGTGCCGGTGGGTGGGGCCAACACAGTCAGGGGCGGAGAAAGAAGGCGCTCTGCACTCTGCAGTGCAGTCACAGATTGTCACTGATGTTAGTTAGCGGCGGTGCGCCAGGTCAGGGTGCGGTGGTGGTTGGAAGAATGGTGGGGAAGTGGAACAGGAAGTTGTTACAACGGTTTAAACTTTAAACATAGTGCCTGCCCTGTGGGCTGTGGCACTGTTCTCTCCTCTCCCCGGCGGCGCCGCGGCAGCAGCTCCAGTGAGTCACGTCGGGTCGGGGGCTGGGGCAGCGGCTCTGAGTCAGAGAGACTGACTGACTGACAGGAGAGGCCTACGTGACGTCACTCGTTGCTAGACGCCAGGCGGCCCAGGCGTTAGCAACGAGTGCAGGGAAGAGGCTCCACCCACCTGTCCTCCTGCTATCAATCGAGTCTCTCTCTCTCTCTCTGCGCCGCTAATCGGCTGATGTGAGAGAGAGACTCGGCAGACCGCGCAGAGCAGAGGCAGCGGCAGCCGCCGCCGCAGAGCAACCCAGTGAGTGACACACTGTGACTGAATCACACAGTCATGTCAGCAAGTTCGGGGGGGCAATTGCCCTGTTGCCCCCCCCTGGATCCGCCCCTGGCCTGCACTTGAAAATCTAGCCTCCCTCCCTCTTTACTCTTCATTGATATTTAAATTAACCAGTTTGATGAGTTTTGATGTATCCACAGGAGGGGAGGGGCTTTTGATTGTTTGTGGCCTACAGTGGAAGGGAAGGGCTTTGATTGACCTTTTTCAGCCGTCTTTTTGCAGGAGTTTTGTTGCACTGTTGTGTGGTATTCTGGTTTTAAAACTGGTGGTTTAACTTCCCAGGGGATATATGAGTCAAGGGGGATTTTTATTGGCTGATGCTAGCCATAGATTTTTCTAATGTCTTGATAGACAAAATATGACGCCATTCAAGACTCCCCCTCCCCCTCCCTCTTCCTGTTCAGGTGTGCAACAGGAAGTTGATGGGAGGGGCCTGGGGTCTTTTGAAGTAGGACAAAATCTTTTTGATTTTTAAAGTAAATTAAGGTTTATATTGTAATATTGTTTTGGGGAGGCATTCAAATTATTGTAATATCAAGGTACAGAGAGAAGCCATAATATTTGTTTTGAATAGTGGAGGATTTCATGGTGTTTTGTAGTTTGTCTGACAACACATTTAACCGGTAGTAGAGTAAATGTGAGGATTAGTACGCTAGCACACTAGTAGGCCGTGTAAAATAATCGGAAAACGCTGGGTGCCAGTACTGTAAAAATGAGTCGCTAAGCAGTACTGATCTGATTAGTGCATGGGTGCCCTGGATGAGGCCCCAAACCAGTCAGACAGCTGCCTTACACATGAGATCTGGGTTTGGGGCTCCGGACATGAGACCCCTTAAAGCTGTGGAGGGTATTTTTGATGTCTGGTGGTAGACCCCAGAATAAAAAATATCTTGGAAGTAGTTCAGTTGTGGCTTCAGAAATCTGTAATGAGTGGGATGATGGATGTGTAGTACATGCTTTTGTGATTCTCAGAGGAGGAACTGTGCTTAAAATCCAGATGCCCATTCCAGAACTTGGTGTGGCTGGTCCATACAATATTCTGAGATGTTCTCATGTCTGTCCCATTGTATGTAGTTTTTTATTGCTAAGAGTGAAGGCAGAATTCCATCTGGTTGGTTTTAATAAAAATTTTTGATTTAGGAACTATGAAATATCTCCCCCACATTTGTATCAAAATGTGTGTCTAAAGTTTTAGTTGTGTCATGTTCTATGTGGTAACAAGAATAAGTCTGAACCTACCGCGACAGTCGTGTTGTGGGTGTTGTATTTTAGTAAAAAAAAAAAAGTATTATCGGTTATGAGGAATGTCATTGACAATTTACGAATGTTGTATTGTTTATGAATGACACATTAATAGCTTGTGTGTATAAGTATCTTTTCAGGTTTCTGAGGCTCTGCACCATTCTAAATCCTGTATGTTTTCCTCCACTTTGTAAAGATGAGGAAAAGGGGGGGAAGAGGATGGGCTGAGTGACAATTTTCCAAACCAATGATACTAACCACTCTAATTCTAGCCAAGTTTGTGACAGGTGACAGGTGACAGGTGACAAGTGACTCGGACGTTACAGAGAAGATTGATGAACAAGACAACAAGGAAGAGAAGTATCTTTATTTATATGTTTAAAGTGTATTTTCCAACTAGCTAAGAAAGTGAACAGGACACATGGTTGGGTCTACTCTGAGTCTCCACGGAGCTCTAGTGATGACAGCGGTGTATGATATTTAGGCATATTGGATGAGGAGTTGTGACAAACTAGTAAAGACTCTAAACAGACATTTCTAAATGGAATTTATCGATACATTTCAAGAGGGTAATTTGGGGAGCAGATAGTCACTACTGTATGGGGTTCAGTTTTACTGTAGAACTGTGGAAGCTATATTTTACATTTGTGATTGTTGTTTTTTTTGTACAATAGAGGGCTCATTTTGTCTTTTAATCCCATTGTGTTATGGGCCGATTGATCAATTGTGAAGGTAGTAGTCGATTGATTTTATGGTCGAGTAGTTGTTTCAGCCCTAGTATGAATCTTTCTCTTTATAAACTGCTAACTGTGAATCGTAAGTTTTGTAATTAGATCTGTAAACACTGGCGATGTTGTTACTACTATAAATCATATTGCAAAGATGTGCATCAGTTGACTACCTCCTGTAATAATACGCATAGGGTCCGGATTATCCAAGTTTGTGCTAAACATTCTTGAGATAACAGAAGTAATAAGCTTTTTGTTTTTGGAATATTTCTGAAAAGTCCACGGAAGGGATTGGACTATTATTTGGTTCAGGAAATCTCTAGGCTAATTTTTTGAAGGACTATAGCCGGGCAGAGAATATTGCTCTGGCAAGTAGTGAAAAAAAGGCAGCAACGTTGATAGGGGAGGGGCCTATCTACCCACTTCTTGTCCAGAGGGTCGCTACCTCTGAAGTAGGCAACCTCTAAAGAGGTTGGGGGATCAGTTCAAGGTCCATTGTCCGTAAAGGATGGGTAATCGAATCGCTTGAAAGAGGGTGTCTAACCGTGGGGAACCATACCACTTGACCCCGAAGGAAGAAATGATAGATAAATATGGGCCTTGGACTGTGAAATATGCAAGAGTGGGATTGCTGGACTGACAGAATTTATTCTAAAAAAGGTACTTTTTTTTTTTTTGAAAAGTTTTATTTATTGCTTTTAAACATAACAGGTACATACAAGACCCAAAAGGGCCACACAAACAGACCAAAAACAAAGGCAACACTATTTACAACTCTTCAGCATTGACTCTTCCTCCTCCTTCTCCAACCCGGCTCAGTGAAGATTACATTTCAACACATTTAATACTAAGGCCCCCTTCCCTCAAAAATATACAATAGGAGTATTTACTTAAGGCAGTTACTTACATATATGTCACAAACCCATCGCCAGTGCATACTATTATGTATCCCTCAATCTGCCACCGTGGTTTCACTATTCATCCAACCGCCCCACACCTTATCAAATTTTTGTGGTATGCCCCTGCTACTATATGTAGCCTTGTAGAAGGGTGCGGCCCTATTAACCAAACCCTTCCAAGCTGATACAGCTGGAGGATTAGGCTTTTTCCATGATAACACTATCATTTTCCTAGCGTAATAAATTAGGATCGTCAGCAACGTACGAGTTACTCCCCTCGGGGCTAGATTATCCACCAGTCCCAAAAGGCACACCTCTATTGTAGGCTGTATATGAATAGCTGTTACTTCAGCTATACATTCCATGACCCCCTTCCAAAATGCTTGAATGTTTGAGCAATCCCAAAAGATGTGCATGAAATCAGCCGTGAGGGAACTGCACCACCAGCAATCAGGAGACCGGGAAGGGAACATCTTAGCCAATCTAGCTGGAGTAAGATATATGCGATGCAGGAATTTAAACTGTATGAGTTGGTCCCTGGCAGAGACCAGTCTAGTGAAATTAATGTCCCATACATCGTCCCAGTCATCCCCATCCATCTGGGGGAACACCTCACCCCACGCCGCCCTACACTTTGCAAGGAGATCTCCTCCCCCACCAAACAATTGTTTATATATTGTAGACAAGGCCTTGTCTAAAGTGTCTTCCCTCAGCAGAGACTCTACATCACTCGTTTTCAGGATAATACCATTTTCTCCAAATTGGGCATTGTATGCATGTCTGACCTGAAGATACCGGAACAAGTGAGTGTTGGGAAGATTAAACTTAGTTTTCAGGGCGTCAAACTGAAGAAGTTTTCCACCACCCACTATGTCCTTCAGCGTCTTGATACCAAATTTAGTCCAAATGATTGGATCAGGGTACTCATAGAAGTGTGTTAATGTGGGATTCTTCCAGAGTGGTGTGTGAGGAGAAATCTTAGAAACGCTACCCATCTTGGACACTGCTACCCATGCCCTACTAACTGCACGCATGGATATCGTGAGTCTATACGGAGCCCTGACCCCCCGATATGGGAGATGTGTCAGTGCTTCATACGAGCCCACAACCGCCACCTCTAGGGCATTGGCAGTGTCATCCTCAGGTACCGTAAACCACCTATGTAAGAATACTAGCTGACCCGCTAAGAAATATCTGTGAAAGTCTGGGACCGCCAATCCCCCTTGTTTCCACGGCAGTTGCAACACCCGGAGCTTAATTCGGGGGTGTCGCCCCTGCCACAGAAAATTAGTTATGAGCTGATCTATTTTTCTGAAAATATATCTCGGAATCCAAACAGGGGAATTCCGGAATATATATAAAAATAAAGGTAAAAACTTCATTTTAACTAAATTCACTCTACCTATGAGTGACAGAGGTAGATTCTGCCATGCCTGCAGTTTGGATTTCAGCGTATTCAAAAGTGGATCGACATTCAAAGCCACAAAGTCTGATACGGAGTTGGAGATACGCAGCCCCAAATATTTGACCACCTCCACCCTCTGCAAGGGACAATTTAAGGGGATCTCACATCCGGGGGATGGTGTCTTGAGTGAGAGAATCTGGGATTTTCCCCAATTGACTCTCAGACCCGAGAAGTGTGAAAAGGAATTTAGGATGTCTAAAGCTGCCGACAGGGAATTCTTGGAATCTCGCAAAAAAAGGACCATATCGTCCGCGTACAGTGCAGTTTTTTCGGTCAACCTACCCACCGTTATCCCTTGTACCTCCTCGGATGCTCGTAAAGCCGCCGCCAAGGGTTCGATCATGATAGAGAAAAGACCTGGGGATAAAGGGCATCCCTGGCGAGTGCCCCTATATATTGGAAAAAATTCGGATAACGCATTATTTAACTTTATGGCTGCTGTGGGGCAGTGGTATAGAATGTCGATCCACTTCCGGAACTGAGGACCGAAACCCAACACCTCAAGTACCACCCTCATGTAGTTCCAATCAACGGAATCAAAGGCCTTTTCCAAATCTAGAAAGACCAGTATTCCACCGCTAGAAATATCAGGACCCAACTGAGTGTGAGTGAAAACCCTACGCAAATTAATATCCGTGGCCTTTTTGGGCATAAAACCTGTTTGGTCGGGGGAAATAACATGCTGCAGGACCAACATGAGTCTAGTAGCTAACAGTTTGGTCAGTATTTTAGTCCATATTTAAAAGAGAGATGGGTCTATATGATGAACACTGCAGCGGGTCTTTATCTGGCTTAGCCAATAATACAATATGAGCCTCATAAAAGGAGGGGGGGAGACTTCCCTTCTGAAAACATTCTGTATATAATTGCAACAGTCTGGGTGTCAGGGTTTCTGAATAGTGGCGATACCACTCAATTGGCAGGCCGTCAGGCCCAGGAGCCTTACCACCAGGAAACGATCCTATTGCAGCGACTACCTCCTCCTCCCTGAACATGGCATCTAGATAGCTGCCAGATTCTTCTGGCAGTTCGGGCAACCGTAGGGCCCCTAATGTGGCTCTGAGATCCCCAGTGTCATAAGAAGCTATAGGAGAGTATAAGGACCTATAAAAGGATACAAACTCCCGTACTACACCCTCCCCATCCCTCAATAATTGTCCTGATGGAGACAGTACGCAGGGAACTACCGTCGGGGACGTATCCCCTGCCGACAGAAGAGCCAACAGCCTTCCATTTTTATCTCCTTTCTCAAAAACTCTCGCCGCACTCCCTTGCATCTGGCAAGTAGTCATGTCCCTATAATGGAGAGACATTTTCCTCCTTGCAAACTGCAACTGAGTCAACGTGTCAGGAGAAGGTGAGTCAGCATGTGCCTTGGCGCATTCTTGTTCCTTGTCCTGAAGTTGTTTTTCCACACTATTCTGCTCAGTTCTCTGCGCTTTTATGGCTGATATGTATACCCCCCGAGTGGTGGCCTTGAAGGCCTCCCACTCAGTGAGTAGTGTTGCTGATCCCTCATTAATTTGCCAAAAGGTATCTATGTGTGGTTTCAGCATTTCCTCCACCGTGGGTTCCTCAACCCACCTAGGAGACAAACGCCACACTCTCCTCGAGCTCTGGGAGCCTACTTGTAAGATTATCTGTAGTGGTGTGTGATCCGATAGGCCCCCCGGAAGATAAGACGCCCCAGCCACCAGTGGCAATAATGTCCCATTGGCAAATGCCAGGTCTATTCTGGAGGACGAGGCATGCACCGAGGACAAGTACGAGTAGCATCTGTCCGTGGGATGTTTCCACCGCCAAATCTTAGTGAGACCCGCAGCTTCCGCCCAATGCGACAAGTCATGGTTTGGAGCCCTGTGTGGATTGGACGTGTCCAACTTGTAGTCAAGAATATTATTGAAATCTCCAGCCACCAGTAACTGAAATGGAGCATGAGATGCCAATTTCTCCAACACCTCATACAGGATATTCCCTGCATACGGGGGGGGAATATATATATTTACCAGGGCTAACCTGTGGGAATAAACTTGAAGTATTACAAGCAAGTATCTGCCCCCAGGGTCTATAATCACTGTTTCTATGGAGCATGGTAAGGACTTATGTAACAAAATAGACACACCTCTAGCATACGACGAATAGGTGGCATGTATGGCTCTGTGCATCCAGGGACGTTTCATGGCTAGAATTTTGTTGCCTAGTAAATGGGTTTCCTGTAAAAACATTATGTGGGGATGTTGAGCCTGCAAAAATTTCAGCACTAAAGCTCTCTTGAATTTTGAATTCAAGCCCCTGACATTCCAGGAGATAATTTTAATATTCAAGGACATTACTGTAATTTAGACATTTGCCACAAGATGGAGGCCTAGGAGCACGGGTGAGGTCCAGAGGCACACAGAGCCACACATTTTGCTGAAGAGAAACATAACAAAAATCATGAACACACACTTCACACCAGAACAACTCCCTGTCTTGCCTAAAAAAGGTACTTTTAAACCAAAAGCTTAGGAAGCCCGTTGGTACAATAAAGAGATGCATGGAACGCATGGATGGTAGAATCAATGCATAGAACTGATGAGGTGAATATTTTTATGGTGGGAGGTAAGGAGAAAGCGCACCAAATGCTGAGAAGTAGGGACAAACAGGGCCAATAGAACCACATCCCCAGAGTAGTGGCGGTGATGATCAGGGGAACAGCCTCCACACCTAAGGTATGTACCAACAATGCTACTAATCCAGTTGTCACCAACAATGTTTCATTCCTGGTGTTTTTGCAAGAATAAATCCCTGGAAGGTGGGCGTTTTTATTATAGAAAATATGAAATATGTGTGACGTCTAGAGTTCATCTTTGACCCAGCTAATTGTGTGAGTGTGTGGAATATGCCATATATATTTTGTGTCCTGTGATCTCTGTTGTCGCAGCTGCTGACAGCCAACCCAAATGACCCCCCCTTCTTCCTGACCAGGTCAGTGAGTGTAAAGCAAACTGTATTGACATGCAAATTACCCGAGCCAAGATAACTATATGTAATAATGAATTGAAAGGTGCTTTACTAAACTCAGTTTGTTTTCCAGAAGACAGTTCGGCAAGAGATTTTCTGGTGAAGTATGATTTGTTGAAAAATTGAAAAAATGTTTTATTGCGAGTTGCTAATTTTTTTTCTCCCTCACCATGGTGAATATTTTTTTTTGGGGAATTATTGGTATACCATAAAACAAAAATCCACGTGGTATTAATATGTATTAAGTAAATACATATTAATAATAAGTTGAGCTCAACAATTTTTGCTATTATAAAATCAGGTGCACTGTTTATGTAATGTAAATGTATATTTGTTTCATATGCTAATGTCTTGTTACAGATATATAACCATTATTTTTTTCAGGCGAAAAATTGAATGTTTATTACTAAATTTTATTGATGTTTTTCAGATGATAATTGGGTTTCACGGCGTGCAGAACCAGAAGGAAATCGTAGACAATTTTTTTATTATTTTCCCTGGGTTCAGCACCATTATGTGGTTTGTGCTCCTATTTGTCAGCCCATTCAGCTGTGTTTTGGACTCCCTAAGTGGGTGTGGTATTTTCTAATCCAACCTGTATAAAGAACGAGTTTCTGTGCTCCACTGATTACTTGTGGGGGAAAAAAATACTGTTTAGGACTGTTTCACCCCCCTGCGGTTATGGTAATTAGTTACCTAGCTGTTCCAGCTCTGCTCATTGCCTCAGGCTAAGGTATGTTAATGTTCCTTAAGCAACCTTTGTCCCCAAGTAAAGATTCAACCCACATCCTGTCCAGTGTCACTATATTTACGTGACGATGTGTTATGAATTGTCCAATGTGTCTGTGGCATATCTGTCGCTAATATCTGGGGGGTTTCAAAGTACACAGGTTGGCTCGAATTGTACCCCCGACTGTTCAGCGGTCTCAGTGCTGCAAGGGATTTTTTTTCTTTGCCCTTTGGCCAGTGGTGTTTGGTAACAGGAGTTTCTCGAGCTGGATATACATTATGCAATTTTTATATTATTTTTTTTTTTAATTTTCTTTAGATTTATCTGCAGAGGTGAAGTACGAGGGCCTGCCGGATTGCATACAAGTTGAAAGTGTATAGGTCTGGCCTCGTATTGTATAGTTTTGGTTGAATCTGGAGAAAAAGTTGTGCAGGATGTATAGGCATGTCGTATTCTCCTCAGTTAATCTGTGTCCTGCAGGCCAGGAAGCCCAGTGCCCCAGTGATGCTATGCCCCTGTCATTCATGTGAGTCCTGTCTGAATAGTATAGGCAGTTAATTTTGTATGGGTGAAGGATAACATGGTCTGATTACCGAATTGATAAAGGAGGGAGAAGGTGTGCAGCCTCTATAAAGAATCAAGTGTACCTGTTGGCAGGTGGTTTTCAATACGGGTTTTCAGACTATTTCCCATACTTAGGATAAAGAGAGGCTTAATGGAGACGGCCGTTGGAGCTGGAGGGGGGGGCACCGGGTAGGTGAGGGTAGTATCCAGGTTGCCTATGAATCATAATAGATTGGTATATAACTCAGTTCCAGGATCATCAAAATCTAACTTGCACTGGTCTCATCCCTAATGACAGGGATGGAGCATTGTGCAGATATTTCGGTCAATCTGGGTACTAGCCTTTAACAGACTCTACTGGGTTACACCCTGCAGTCCATCTTGTTCTGATGGTTTGAGTCCGGACAGCCTCAGATGACTGGTACGAATGAGTGCTGGAGAAAGGAAGGGGTGGTGCTATGGGAAAAGGCAACAATGCTGGCACAGGAGGGGGTCGTGTCTAATGGAGGCCGGGGTAGTGTCCCAACTGGCCCTAAACAAAGTTACCAGGGTACTGGTGCTGGTATCACATGTCTAATGATGCACTGTTTTCAGCATCAGGTTAAATGGTAATCAGCAGGGTACACTACCTCGGGGAGTCTATTGTACATCTCCTCTTGCCCTTGGCATGGATATAGCAGGAACCCCGGGTTGTACCCCAATCACCCCTGAAGGAAGGTTTTTATGGAAAACCTGACCTCCCCTTACACCTACTGAAACTTCTGTTGGGGTTCGGGGAGGAGTTAAAAATTTGGTAGTTGGGTGGTTTGTGCAACAGGATCTGATAATGACAACAGTTTGTGTAGGGCGTGAATAGAAGGGCCCTACTCAGGGGTTTATGATCTAAGGAGAGGAGGGTGGTGCAAAATAATAGCGGTTGGGAATTATCTGATATGGAGCTAGCTGAGGTAACATTAAAAGAGTTTCTAGGGATCACCTAGTGGTGGTCAGGGTAGGGGCTGGCTGGACATATTGGGGTGGAGGAGTTCCAGAGCGGTCCTAATGTTGAACATGGGAGGAGTGAAGTGGACGATTTGGGTGATCTCAAGATCAAAAGAGGTCAATCCAGATATCTCTAAGGTTGAGTTTCTTAGTGGAAAAGTTAATTCAGGTACAGTCTTAGGGCCACAGCTTTAGTAAACTCCACCCTGTTGCCGTCCTAATTTGGGTAACTATTAGAGACCAACGTAGGGGATTGTGTGCATTTAAAAGAGGACCCTAGAACTATATTTTTCCTTTTTGTTCTTTGCTGTTCTGGGGATAAGCCTTTTCAATTTATAGTAATAATATGCGGTCAGGTTTTACCTAAATTCCAAAAAAAAGGTTTTGATCATTTTTTTATTTTATTTATTTTTCCTCCCCCTCATTATTAATATCTGTGTACCTGACCTGGGAAAAAAATACTGCTAATTGCTAGTATGGGAGAATTTTTTTTCTTAGAAACTATATTTTGTTTTTGATTTTTTTATTATGATTTTTTTTTGGTGCTATTTTTTATTTTTCATTTTTATTTTTTATTTCTTTTTAGTTTTTTTCCAACCATTATATTTGTTTTTTTTGTCTAACCCAGATTCCATGCTCTTTAACCGTCTTGGTTGGAGTAGCATTAAATCTGTAGGTTTTTTTCCTTCCCTTTCCATTATTAATTTCATTACTCACCTCTCTTCCGTTGCTTTTGCTTCATTCTAATTTTTTCTCTGGGTTTTCATCATCCATCTTCTCAAGATAATGTATCTGTTTAAAAGGATTTTCCCTGCCCGCCAGTAGTGTACCATATTTTTGAACCAAAAGTATCTCTGGACATCCCGTGTTTTTATGTCTTAATGTAATGCTACCTCCTTAGTCTACCTACTGCTTTAACCTGAGCCCCGTGAGCAGGTGTGGTGGACCCCGGGACCTTGCAATGACAGGCAGTGTTGACTATCCCTACCATCAAGGGCCATGGATAATACTGTCTGTTGCTTGGACTCCGTTCCCTGTGGGGAGCCCACTTTACTCATCCCCATTGCACCCCTTATAAGTATTAAGTCTTGATGACCGTTGCTCCTGTCTGGCATTCCTCCAATATCTGTACACTGACATTCTCTTTTTTTTGTTTGTTTTATGTATTCATGCACGACGGTCTGGAGGCCCACCCAACCACCACCTGAAGACAATCAAGTCATCTCTTGAGACAAATGTGACAAGTAAGACTACCCTGAACTGTTCTTCACCATGCTGAAAAGTGCTGTCTCGCGGTCCGATCCAAGCAGAGAAACCATTACACGGTCTCACCAAGTTACAGGACTAGATATGCCAGGATCCCGCCATCAATGTTGGAGTTCCGCTCTTCCAAGGCAGAGGGGCGATGAAACATTGCAGTACAGACACTCATGGTTTAGATGTGAAGCCTCAAGGGCACCTGGATTTGTTCCTACCTTGAGGAGTTCTGGCGTGTTCAAGAAAGGAAGGAAGAGGAGGCCGTGGTGGTGGTGGGGAAGGGTTGGGACTTCTGGGCTGTTGTGGGTGGATACAAAATCATTGAAGGACTACTTAAGTTCAAGAATGAACTTCAGGGGGAACTGTGGTGGAGAGTTTGAATATTTAAAATGGAATTGGATTGCCATGCCCCATATGTGTGTATATATATATTTATATATATTTTTATGACAGGCAAGCTAGGTTTTTTTACATTGGTTCCATAGATGGACTGTGCCCAGGTGTTAATTGAATATCTCTTGTTCTCTTACAATAGATGTGGCTCCTTCTCCCCAGGGGTCATTAACATACTATTGTCATACCTGCTTATCAGGATCTGTGAGTCACCAGTCCCTCCCTTTTACCTAGGTAGAACTGATGACTCATAGATCTTGGAGACCACCTGACAGGGGTTTTGCCTTTAGACCCAAAGACCCCCGGGAGCCAATGAACATTGAGACTGGGGAAGGGGCATTTTTGGCATATAAATAAGTCTACAGCTGGACACGAGCTCTCTTTGCCTGATGATTTTGGAGATGTAGCTGCCGGGGTAATGTACTCTCTCTCTCTCTCTCTCTCTCTCTCTCTCTCTCTCTCTCTCTCTCTCTCTCTCTCTCCCTCCCTCCCTCCCTCCCTCTCTCTCCCTCTCTCCCTCCCTCTTTCTCTCCCTCTTTCCCCTAGGACTTTAATATGTTTTGGTAACCCTGTTGATCAGTGTATATCTGTTGTAAACCATTATGTGGCCTTAAATATCTCCTAAGAACTATCTTTGTAAACACTGGCAACATGGCATTTATAACATCTCTATACTATGTTGGGTAACCTAAAATGTCTCTTTATTATGTTTCTGGACGTATAAATAAATTGTAATTGTTTATCCTGTTCGCACGGTTATCGTACGTTTATATGCTTATACAGACAAAGGTTTAATTGCGTTATTCACTTTATCATTTTTATATCTATAATGATTTTAACTAAGCTAGAAATTCAGCTTTAACACCTTAAGCCCAGGTTCACACTACTGCGATCACAGACATCGCATGCGATTCGCACCCACGGGGCCGATCACATGCGATATCTGTGAGATGCGAGTTCAGCCATACAGTTGTATGTCTGAACTCCCGTTAGATTTGCAGGAAAAAAAATGCAGGTACTTCCCCCGCACTAAAATTTCAATCGCATGGGTGTTCTCACCTATGCGATCCAATTCCTGTGCAAGTTCACAGTTCTAACTGCAATCTGTGAACTGATCTGGGGGTGTCATTAACAATGTATTGACATCTGCAGCGGTTCGCAGAAGGCCGTGTGAACTGCCTGCGGGAAAGGAGCGATGTGGGAGCCGAAGCTGGAATCGCACTGGTTCCCGCATCGCATCAGTTTGAACCTAGGCTAATAGGACATAATGAAAAATTTTGGTCAGAATAGCAACAAAAAGCTATATCCGCTACTGGACCCCAGCTTGCTCACTTCCCGATGGAGCGATTCTGAGGACCACGACCTGGTACTAATATAGCAACGTAGCAAAACCCATTTTCACCATCAGGAGCCCTGGGGGGCACCACCACAATCCAGCAGATCATTGCCACCAGGAAGGAGGAAGATCTAAAGAACTGCAGGATCAACAGGCAATTTCTTTTAGAGGTCTTTCTGAAGCTCTGCACAAGTGGTCCTTGGCTCTTGGACAACTCTTCTGAAAAATGCAGTGCGCTTCACAGACCGGACTCTCCATTCCCAATCAGGATACCATGGAGGATTCTTTGCTGTGTCTGGAGGGCTCCAGGAAGACGGAGGCTCATTAGACCCTGCAGAGTAAGGATGAGCTCAGGCGTGTTCGAATGGCCCACGTGCAGAGCCCGCCAGGAAGTCGGCGCAGCGATGCGCTAATCACAGGCAGTGAGACATTGCACGATCCCTGCTGCCGCACATCGGGGCAATGTCTCACTGCCTGTGATTAGCGCATCGCTGCGCCGACTTCCTGGCGGGCTCTGCACGTGGGCCATTCGAACACGCCTGAGCTCATCCTTACTGCAGAGGGCTAAATCTGCTGGTGCATAAGACCTTGCCCTTTAGGGGGTCCACCAGTTCGAGTAAGGGTCCCCACACCGAGTGGGCTTTGTTTTTTGATCCAAGGATCTCCCTCCCCTCTCCTGGTCTCCTTCTCCATTTTTCCTCTTTTGGTGGAAGAATTTTGGATTTTATTACGCCATTGGAATTATCATCTTTCACACTGCTATTTTTTTCTTTGGTCATAGACAGTTCACACAGCCTCTGCGAACCACTGCGGGTGTCAATACATTGTTAATGACACCCCCAGATCGGATCACAGATTGCAGTTAGAACTGTGAACTCACACGGGAATTGAATCACATTGGTGAGAACACCCATGCGATCCAATTTCAGTGTGTGTGTGGGGGGGGGGGGGGGGTCAAGACCCTGCTTTTTTTTTTTTTTTTTCCTGCAAATCTAATGTGAATCACATGCGATTTTCTGTGATCGCAGTAGTGTGAACCTGGGCTTAAACACAAGTTAATGTTTTTCTAATTGGGCTTTAATAATTCTGCAAGTACAAGAAAAAACATCTCAGCGCTCTGAAATCAAACACTAAAAACGTTGTAAGTATTTGCAGTCAAGATATTCACCGCCTGAGGAAACCCCCATATTGTGCAGACAATAAATTAAAATTCAAAGAAGCAAATTTCACAACCCAACTTCAGTCAAATCCTGCAAAGTCTTTTTGGTTGTTTCCTCTTTCTGAGGTTTTACAAACACCACAGCGCTCTGAATGTACTTTCTGGGAGCTCCTGAGCTTCACAAGCCCCATATAGGAGGATCACAAAGCTTGAGATGATCTGCACAGTCTGGAGTCAAATCATTGCAAAGTGGCAACCAGCTTGTATCAAGGATCCATGACCACTAGGGGGAGATGTGACCACACAGAGCGCTCCATTCAGTAGTATAACCAGTATTGATTTATTGAAACAAAATATCCACTTACATTAACCACTTCAGCTCCGGAGAGTTTACCCCCCTTCGTGACCAGGCCATTTTTTGCCATATGGCACTGTGTTACTTTAAATTACATTTTTGTCCTTTTGTTCCCACAAATAGAACTTTCTTTTGGTGGTTTTGATCACCTCTAAGCTTTTTTATTTTTTGCTCTATATACAAAAAAGACTGACAAAAAAGTGTATATTGATTTGTTTGTGCAAAAGTAATAGTGTCTACAAAATAGGTGATATTTTAATTAATAATTTATATTTTACTAGTAATGGCTGCGATTAGTGATATTTTTTTTTTTTTTTTTTTTTTAGCAGGACTGTAATATTGCGGTGGACAAATCTGACACCTAACTGACACTTTTTGGAAACCAGTGACACTAATACAGTGATCAGTGCTAAAAAAAATATGTACTCACTGTACTAATGACACTGGCAGGGAAGGGGTTGACATCAGAGGTGATCAAAGGGTTAACTGTGTTCCCTATGAGTGTTTTCTAGCTGTGGGGGAGGTGCTTTGGCTGGGGGAATGTAAAGATTTGTGTCCCTGCTTAGCAGGAACACAGGATCAGCACATTCCCCTTTCACAGAATGGTGGTCTGCCTTTCTCCTCAATGATTGGCAGTTCCCGGAAAACATCGCATCTGCCAGACCCACTGATTGGCTCCCGCTGTGTCCAATCACAGAGGGAGCGGATTGTCGGTGGCACACGCGCCCCAGACCCGGAAGTGTCAGATCATGTACCAGATATGTGATCTGGCACAGAGCGGCCCCCCTGCTGCAGTAAAACTACGGTGGGCGGCCCGCAAGCGGTTAAAGTAGAACTAAAGGCATTTTTTTTTCATCTTGAATAGAGCAATGGAGGGTTATAACCCCTGCCAGGTTTGTTTTTGCCATCTGTATCCCATTTGGGAGATTTCCCTTCACTTCCTGTCCAATAACCAATGCAGGAAAATATAAGGGAGGAAATCCCTTGGGGGCTGCTTCACACCACAGAAACGCACTCCAAATGCAATCCGGATGCATTTTCAGATGCTTTTTTTTTTTTCTTGCTTTTTTCCCCACTGTACTGGGGTCCGATGACTTTTTAATGCATTCCAGTGCGTTTGTGGTGCGTTTTACTGAGTTCCACTGCAGGAAAAATGCAGCATGTTCTACTTTTTTTCTGGAACTGGAAAGCCCTGAAACTGACCACACTGGTGTGAACTATGCCATTTGGAACCCATACAACCCACTTTCCATGCGTTTTTGATACAGAAAAGAACACACTGGACTGCATGTGGTGTGAACTGGCCCTGGAAGTGAGGGAATCCTTGGTTGTCACTAAAACTAGTGTCCCTATTGGAAGATAGCAGCACAGACACTAATAATACACTCCCAGAGGGCTATGACATGCAAGGAGGGGGAGGGGTTGTGTTAAGGAATTGACTCTTCCTGGAGTAATAAAAGTTTCTAGTAAGTTCAGAGGCACACTGCAAGAGAATCCTATTTATGGGAAGAAAAAAACACGGCAAATAAGCATTTAAAATACTCAATTTTTTTTAACTGCAATTTTATTGACAGAGTTTTATCACACAATTCCATAGTAGCTAAAGATTTATAGAGAGAATTATAAAGAAACATTGGTTTATCATACTATAGCACCCCAAACTGGGCCCTCTGTCACCCCAAAAAAAAAATGGTTTGTATATCAGAAGGCCCCAAATAATAATTGCCCCTATAGATAACCTAAAATGTCTAAGAGGAGCCCCAGTTCAGGAGATATAAATATGTTGAATAATCTATCAGGAATGTTCCAATGTAGAACAATGAAATGTCCAGCTTGTAAATGTTTTGTATCTGGTCAGAAAACCTACGTGGCCGATGGAAGAACCTCCCGGATTCCTGAGCTTTTCAATTGTTCTACAGCAGGGGGTCTCAAAGTGGTCCTCCAGCTGTTACAGAACTACAATTCCCATGAGGCATTGCAAGGCTGACAGTTACAAGTATGACTTCCATAGGCAGAGGCATGATGGGACTTGTAGCTCCGCAACAGCTGGAGGGCCGCCAGTTTGGGACCCCCTGTTCTACAGAATTTGTGGTTAATTATTTAATTTAATTTATTTTTTGCCCTTGTGGCTTGTTATATGTGGGACGTACCATCAGGGCACTCCGTAGTCACTCTGGAGAGCATCATAGACTGATTGAACAGGGTAATTGTGACCACAGTGTACCCAGAAATATTGTGGATAAACAAAGGGGGTCAACAAATGGTTTCTGGGTATGGAGACATCGATGCTATACCCAAACATCTCCCTGCCAACCATTTTAACCCCTTCCTGCCACCGCCTCCCAGCCCTTTAAGGGCTTCTAAATGCTGTGAGACAGAGGCTGGCATTTGGGTCATGTGACCGCTATGATTGGCTGTCACAGTGGTCACATGATCGGAAAGCTACCAATTGCAAGTATGCATTGGGAGCTTTCCAGTCCCCACCAGTGAGTGTGCTGGGAGCACGCAGGGCGCACGCTCTCAGCCCAGAAAACTGTTTACATAAGGGGGCATATATGTGCCACATCGATGGGAAGAGAATAAAAAGCTCAGCAAAAGAGAAACTTTTTGTACATAAAAAATAGATACTAGATAACCCAAAGGTCTAAACTAAGAACTTGAAGTCAACACTACATTATACAATCTATTTGTTTGTTTGTTTTTTCTGTGTGATTTATTGGATAGATCCCTTTTTTCCTCTGGTACTCATTTGAAGTGATTTATTGTACAATATATTTGTATCTGTATACATCATCTTTCTCTGGCTACAAAATGATACTTTGTGTCTCTAATTATATCTTTTTTGTATATAATCTTCTTTGCTTGTGAAAGTTTAGCTCCATACCCCCCTCTACTGGCCACTTCTTATTCTAGCCTTTCCTCTACTCCAATGTTTGATGTCAGTATGTAGAATTATATATATATATCTTTAAGCTTGTCACTTTATTCTCCTATTGCCCTGATATGTATCCGTGATGATAAAAGAGCTCCCTTTTTATATAAACATAGGGTATCACAAATTAATTGTTTTTATAGTATATTTTTTATTAATTAATGTTGGTGATGTGGAGTCAGTCTGTGGGAGTGAGATGTTCTTATTGCTCCAATGCTGGATTTGTCTTTGACAGCCGGCCGGTGCTAAGCTCTGGGCTCCTCTACCTTTGTGATGTCCCAGTTGGAGCTTTTGCGCCATCCCCCTCATTATCACATGACCCTGCGCTGTATTAGTGACACATTCTCAATCTAAGTGATGATTTCAAATGTACCCATTCACAAGTCTACAAATCACAATGTAAGTGGGTATTTTTGTTGTATCAATATTACAAAAGTTGTTTTTTACTGACACCCTCCTGCACTCTCTCTACTCTTCCATTATTTATCTGTGCAAGTTGGATCGTCTCCCAAGATCTTTTTTTTGTTTTTTTACGATGATGCGGTGGGTGATATGTGCGCTCTCTGACTGAAGACATCTCTTCTTCTACTCTGTCCATACAGTCCTGGCCATCCACTAAATATTGAGTCTCTGTTTGGACTTTTTTTAATATACCTATTTACATATGTTGTTTTGGACTTCCATAAGTATATCAAATATATCATATTTTTGAACCCTTAAATTTTTCCTGAAGTCTCCTGCTTCTATATTATGTTTAGTGTTATCCCCTTCCCTGTAGGAGCAGGTTGGGTCATGACTAGGGCTGAAGACGAACATGTGAACACCGTTAAAGTCTATGATGCACAAACATGAAAAAACAAAAAGTTCTAATTTTAAAGGCTAATATATGCATGTTATTGTCATAAAAAGTGTTTGGAGACCCGGTCCTGCCCCAGGGGACTTGTATCAATGAAAACTTTTTTTTTCCGGGAGCAGTGATTTTAATAATGCTTAAAGCGGAAGTAAACCTATCGATTTAACGGCTTGGAAAAAAAGTTACGTTCCCGGCATGCCGTAGAATGCTAGCTGTCATGTTGCTTGTGCTCTCAACCAAACTGTCGAACCATCCAATGGCTGGAGTCATAACTGATCACATGTGCAGCATCATGGCAGTTGAAGATTAGACAGAGACCAAGATGGCAGCTTCCTTGGCTGAAAATGATAGGAGGGTTTACTTCCGCTTTAAAGTGAAACAATAAAAATGAAATATTCTTTTAAATATCATGCCTGGGGGGTGTCTATAGTGTGCCTGTAAAGTGGTGCAGTTTTCCCATGTTTAGAACAGTACCACAGCAAAATGACATTTCTAAAGGATAAAAGGTAATTTTAAAACTGATCGAGACTGTAATGAATTGTCAGGTCTTGGCAATATAGATAAAACTCATTGAAAAAAAAGGCATGGGTTCCCCCCAGTCCGTTACCAGGCCCTTTGGGTCTGGTATGAATATTAAGGGAACCTCGAACCAAAAATGTAAAAAAAAATTGCACATAAAATCCATACCAGGCCCTTCAGATCTGGTATGGAAATTAAGGGGAACCCTGTGCCAAAATGTTAAAAAAAATGGCGTAGGGGTCCCCCCAAATCCATACCAGACCCTTATCCGAGCACGCAACCTGGCAGGCCGCAGGAAAAGAGGAGGGGATGAGAGAGCAACTCCCTCCTGAACCGTACCAGGCCACATGCCCTGAACATGGGGAGGGTGCTTTGGAGTAGCCCCCCAAAGCACCTTGTCCGCATGTTGATGGGGACAAGGGCCTCATCCGCACAGCCCTTGCCCGGTGGTTGTGGGGGTCTGCGGGCAGGGGGGCTTATTGGAATCAGGAATCCCCCTTTAACAAGGGGACCTCCAGATCCCAGCCCCCCCCCTATGTGAATTGGTAACAGGTACATTGTACCTTCTACCATTTCACCAAAAAAGTGTCAAAAATAGTAAAAAAGACAGGAGACACTTTGGGACAAGTCCTTTTATTAAAAGATAAAAAAAATCCCTGCAATGTAAATCCATCTCACGCCGCCGACGAGCCAAAAAAAGAAAAAGAAAATCCGCAACAGCTCCACATCCATGGGAGGCTCCCGCCGAGTGATGCTTCTTCTCGGTGGCAGCTGTTATATAGCTGAGGGTGGGGCCACTCTGATGTAAACGGATGACCCCGCCTTCCTCTGTCATGTGGCATCAGAGGGGGCAGGGTCACCAATTTACATGAGTGGCCCCACCCTCAGCTATATAACAGCCTTCACCGAGAAGAATTTGTTTCTCCTGTATGGAGGAACGAGTCGCATGCGTTGCTCAGGTGTGATTTTTGGCCCATTCTTCCACACAAACAGTCTTCAAATCTTGAAGGTTCCGTGGGCCTCTTCTATGATCTCTGATCTTTAGTTCTTTGCATAGATTTTCTATTGGATTCAAGTCAGGTGATTGGCCGGAGCCATTCTAGCAGCTTTAATTTCTTTCTTTGAAACCAATGGAGAGTTTCCTTGGCTTTGTGTTTGGGATGATTGTCTATGAAATGTCCGCCCTCGTTTCATCTTCATCATCCTGGTAGATGGCGGCAGATTTTTATTACCATTCATCCTTCCTTCAATGGTATGAAGTTTGCCAGTACCGTATGCTGGAAAACATACGGAGGTGGGAACACCATGATTTTCCCACCTCCAAACCTCACTGTTAGTAGGGGGGGGGTGTTTTTGGGGTGATGTGCCCTCCAAACATGGTGTGTATTGTGGCATCTAAAGAGTTACATTTTGGTCTCATCTGACCAGACTACACACCTCCCAACTTTTTGAGATGGGAATGAGGGACACCTATCAGCAAAAGTATGCAGACATAGGACACGCCCCTTACGAGGAGAATTGTACAAAAAAAAAAGAACAAGATTGGTTAAACACACAAGTGCTTTTTTTACCACTACTATTCTTTTATATTGGCTTTTGGAATTTACAAATGCAGCAATTTAGAAATCAGATGAAAGATTTAGCACTGGGAAACACTTTTGATGTATATAAAATTACACTTTTTATCTATCTATATGGATCAGACCAAAATCAGGGACAGAGGGACAAATGAGGGACAGAGGGACATTGCTCCAAATCAGGGGCAGTTGGGAGCTATGAGACTATAGTCTCCCATATTTCACAGGCTTGTATAAATGTTGTACAGCAAACTTTAAATGAGCTCCAACATGTTTTGTTCATGCCATCAGTTGAACCGACTGATATTAATTTGCACTGACAAGGGGCAGGATTGCTTTCTAATTACTGATAGATTTCATCTGGTGTTTTTTGCTTTCTATGCCTTTTTGCACCTTCCTTTCTTCATGTGTTCAATACTTTTTCCCTGTGTCATTCCATTTTATTACACAGAACTTCATCTCTGGACTTATTTGTTTTGGTATCTTTCTATGTATGGATTGCATGGCTTGTTACTGACATGTGGGGAAAATTTCATGTCAATAGAACCTTTTAGAGATGGATTTACCTAGAAAATGTGTGACGTGTTCAATACTTATTCTTAATATATACCCCTATTTTTCCTTAAAGCGATGATAAAGGATCGTTTGATATTAAAAAAAAAAAAAAAAACATGTTATACTTACCTCCACTGTGCAGCTCATTTTGCACAATATTGTGGATCCTCCTCTTCTGGGGTCCCCCAGCAGCGCTGGTAGCTCCTCCCCCCACATCAGATAACCCCCTATTAGAAGCCCTCTTCCGAAGGGGTTACCTTGCGGGCGTGCTCCCGAGTCCAGAATTTGCATTCTTAGACATGAATGCCAGACTAGGCCCCGGCGCCACGTCATTGGATTTGATTGACAGCGGCAGGTGCCAATGGCTGTGCTGCTATTAATCTATCAAATCAAGAGCCGGGACCCCGTGGAGAGAGGAACAGCGCGTCCCCGCTGAAGAGATGAAGGGGCTCAGGTAAGTAAAACGGCTGTCTTTTTTTTTTTTTTTTATATCTTGATATCTGCATTGGCTCCAGAGATATATTTTTATATATATATCGATATACTATAAGAGCTTTCTTGTGACTTAGTTCCCTAATACTACATCTCAATTATCCCTATATTGTATCCCTTAACTGTATTTACTATCTTATACACGCCCCCATAGTGTCCCTAGTCCTTCCTCTTGCTGATAGATACAGGTGTGTCCTGGACAGCGAGAATCAATCAATAATTGATTGTGTATATTTCCCAATAATTTTGTATTTGATAAAATTAATAGATATATAATTAATCTTGTTTTTTCCACTCTGTCAGTTATAAAGCTTAAGCTCCAGAAGAAGCGTGCATACATGCGAAACATGTTGAGCCATTCCTTCCGAACATTATTACTCTACCGCAAATCCTGTACTTCCACCTTTCTGTTGGATCTTCGACCTTACTATGGAATGTTTACAACACAATTGTCCATAGCTTCCAATTGAAATATAGTTACAGTAATTTGTTGAACACTGTACATGGATATGATTATTGTTTGTGGAAATTTTAAAAGATTTTGTATGAACTTATCTATAATTAATACATTTATTTTATATATATCAAAAAAATGTTCATGTTACGGTGCCTAAAATATCCATAGTCCCTCTTCTATTCTATTTCATATTATTTTAGGACGTGGCACATTGTTACTTATTCTGTATCCACAGCACCACTCTGTTAGAGGATACATTTACCATTGTTTTTACCCCTACATAGAAAGTCAGTCAGCCAGGAGAAGCCTGAGGAACCCCTATCACCTCTGGAGGAACCCCTAGCACCTCTGAGAATGGAGAGACTAGAGATTTAAATTTTTGTTGATTATTTGTACAGGAAGACGACAGAAAAGAGGGAGACCAACAACCAAATTCTGAATTTTATTTGATTCATTCTGCATCAGCTACAGATAATATGAATCATATTAAAATGTGTATAAAATGACGCATAGAAAAAAATAAATAGTTTACTTCTTTCACAAAATTGTAGCAATGACGATACAAATGTTAAAAAGAGAATTTAAAAAAGTGCAATTTACTTTTGACTTCAAATGAGACCAATCTCCTCTCTTCTATGTAGAGGAGAAGAGTACCTGTCCTCCATAGAGGAAGGGAGGCTCAGAGATGTGATCACATTCTGGACAGATAATAGATCCTCATTGTATATAGACAGGTACACTTTACACATTCCATGTCTCATTATTACACATTTTCCATTTGCTAAGTGCTTTATCCTGAGATAATTCAATGCTAACTGAATAATTGAGAGAACCGGTATTCACCGATTATACAGTTGGGAGAACTGATATTGTATATGCATATAGTAAAGTTTAGCAATATATATATATATATATATATACACAGACAGTACAGATTATACCATCAGAAGAACCAGAACATACACATCATATAAATCATACTATTTACAACATAAAAAGTGACTATTTCTGAGTTTCTTTACATCTTATACAATATTTTTCATTTTTTATTTTATTTCCTGTACATGTCCAGCCCCAGTTCTCATGGCATTTTTCACTCTGGAATTGTCCCCTGCAGAACCTCATCATCACCACAAGATGTCCTCAGTCTTCCAGGTTGAGGAATATCCAGTGTGACTAGACCTGCAGGTAGACTGAGGAAAGACTGTGAGTGCAGAGCGCTATGATCCCGCCCCCTGTGCACATCCCCTCCCCCACTCACTGTGTAATATTGCAGAGAGCAATCAGTGCCACATTCTACATCATCCAGGACTGCCCACCCTGGGAGAAGACCAGAGAGGACATGAACCCAGCGTGCCACATGATTGGCCAGAAGACATCAAAAAAGGGTAAATAAATAATGTTAAAAACACACATATATATAGGGGGGGGGGGGGGGTCAAGGAACCCGGAGTTGGACTTATAAATATTTTTACAGACCACTAGCCTAGGTATCTGAATCTGTCTGGATATCACCCTCCCCCCCCAATCATCCTCTGAACAGTGGCATTCAAACAAGGAATGGAGGGTGCTGCTTGCACATGTGCTGACAGGAGGAGAGGGCAGAGTTGATGAGTTATTCTGTGTTGCTGTCCCTTCACCATCCAATCAGCATGCTGTAGGCAGGAGGTGACATCACTGTATTCTATAGCTGTAAACATCACCTGTCCGGCTCTGATGTGTGAATCACAAAAGTGGCCGCACAGAATTATAAATCCTTTGATGAGTATTTAGGAGTTTGACTGGAGTTCAGCTCAATATAAATGGCAACAGTAGTTTCCTCCAACAATATTGTGGATTAATATGACCCGGCAATGTTCAAATATATTCCAACACAAGACATATAGACAGGAAATGCCAACATTCACCCGGCAGTGTTATCACCAGAAAAAGAAGTCCAGATCAATGTTTTGCTCATCTGGGAGGTCAAACAGATGGCAATACAGATTAACAATCGGTAGAAAATCCTGAGAAATGTAGGAAATAGATTTTTCCTGCTGGCAATGTTATTCTGCACACTGACTGTAGTATATGCAGAGTGCAGTGTATAGTCCGGGGATCTCACAGATGCCGGGAATGGTCCCGGATGCTGAGATCATATAACTCCAGTGTACATGTGTGGGGGTTACATCATCAGTGCCTGTCCAATGGGAGAAGGAAGAAGATGGTGAACCTGGAAGACGAGGGGGAGGGCGTGGCATTGGCAGGGATGGATTAGATGTGGGGGGGCTCAGACCTCTCCTCATTGGAGGAGAGCACACCCAGAGGTAAGTGCTGTGAATACTTCATATTAAGGCAAATACTGGTGGACGTTATTCAGGGTTTAACCTCCTTTTATTGTGCAAGTAAGCTTTTTTTTAAGCATAGGGAAGGGCTGAACCCTGAATCAAAGTTTTATTGCCTTTCCACTAGGGAGATTCATTATCTCTATCTGTCCCGGTGACAGAACATAACGGGAAGTCTAAAAGTGAGAAAATATCCTTCACTGATCTCTGTGACAACTTTCTAATGCGGCGTACACACGGTCGGAATTTCCGATGGAAACAGTCCGATGGGAGCTTTTCATCGGATTTTCCGGCCGTGTGTACGCCCAGTGGTCTTTTTCTGTCGGAACCTTTCTATCGGATTTTTCGATCGTGTGTAGTCAAATCCGACACGCAAAATTCCGACGCATGCTCGGAAGCATTAAACTTCCCTTTTATAGTGCTGTCGAACGCGCTTTATGCCGCTGTGTTATTGACCGTCGGAATTTGGTGTGACCGTGTGTAGGCAAGACAGTTTGAGCAAAATTCCGTCGGAATTCCGACGGGAAAACCATCAGAGCTTTTTCCGATGAGAATTCCGACTGTGTGTACGCGGCATAAGACTCGTTATCTGTTGCACCCCAAGGCAGGAAAATTGCTGCATTGGGACACAAGACAAAACATACCTTGATAGGATATTTAACACTCTCCTCTATTATATAAACTCATGAATCTTTAGATGACCACTATATTTAATGGAGGTGATGCCTTTTATAAAAGGCAGCTCTTCTAGACTCCGCCAATGATGACCCTATGGGTGTCATAGGTGAGAGTGGGCGGGGTATACAGTTGATGATGTCACACACCTGATAGGTACCTGTGAGGAGAGGAGTGTTCAGGCACTGAAGGCTCAAACACACCTGAGTGTACAGAACACGCATGCAGGTTGATGTGCGTTGACATACATCTCTCTGCACGCTGACCTGCATTTTTCTAATAGCAGGTTTACTTCATTGGACACATCAAGGGTCAAAATCCTCACTTTTTGTTGTAATTTGACAAGAATGTTACATTTATGCAGATTTTTGTGTGTTGCGCTGCATAGTGCCAGTGCAATGTGGTGTGAAGGGCTCATAGGCAGCAATTGTTTTTAGAGTGTCCTTGTGTTGATCGATACATCTGGTGAGAACGTTCCCTCATATGTGAGGAAGTGCTCTGCCGCTTCTAATCAGGAATTATATGATAAAGGTCCTTTTTTTATGATTGCCAACAAATTTCTGTTAGACAGCCAAACCATCCTTTGCCAGTGGAAAACCTTTATAGATACCATTGATGGGTATGGATCCATTCTGGATGGGGGTCACAGATCTGTCCTCTACCAGTGGCACCTCTTTATAGACACCATTGATGGATATGGATCCATTCCGTATGGGTGGCATGAATCCATCTTCTGCCAGTGGCACCTCTTTATAGAAACCATTGGTGGGTGTGGATCCATTCTGTATGGGTGGCACCGATCCATCCTCTGCCAGTGGCACCTCTATATAGACACCATTGGTGGGTATGGATCCTTTCTGGATGGGTGGCACCGATCCATCCTCTGCCAGTGGCAAATCTACAGAGACACCATTTCTCTTCAAATCTCTTTTTCTGTAGTAAATCTGGAAATATAAATCACACAGAAATTGCAGAGACTATCACCAACATAAAGCATTGGGGCTGTTCTCTTTCTAGTTTATTCCCAATGATGATATTTCTGCCCTGGGTCAGAATTCCCCACACTCTGCTCAGCATTGTGTATCCATCACAACTTTGCCAACTGCTGTCTGTGCCAACACAGTGCATCCAAACCCCCAAAACAAAAATTTAATATATTGCAACTTATCAGTCCTTAGATGTGGTGGCTGCATTCGTTTTCTCTTGTCTTCCTTTATTTTCACCTGCCTGGTATATCTACGAATAACACACTTCCTGTCCTAGGGTGACAACACTCACTAGACTGTATCTGTGTAGAGCCGGGTTGTCACCCTCGGCTGCTCTCCTGAACTGGACTACAAACAGCTCTTCATCTCTATTACATGGGGGAGGGGAATGCATAGTAGAAGCTTGAAAGGAAGAGGCCACTGAATATAAAAAGATATTATATGTTCTTGCTGAATATATTCTTAGACTGAAAAAAGAAGACAAATGCAGCCACCACATCTAAGGACTGATATTGTTTAAAACCATCCCCCACACTTACCAACCTTTATCTGTACCGGATGTTACTGCACAGACCTCATCCACACACTAATTCTGCATCCACCTGGAGTTTCTTCCATGTATCCCCTTCATTCCTATCAGGGCTGGTGCAAGGATTTTTGACACCCTAGGAGAAACCTCATTTTGCCACCACCCCCTTTTGTGCTGCCCATGTATACACATACCTTCCAACTTTTGAACTTGAGAATAAGGGACACTGCATTGAGACAGTGACCTGCAGAGCACGGTGCAGCGAAGAGTGGGTGTGACCAAACATGATTGTGGGAGGGGCTTAAGGGCCATGGTTAAACAAAACCTGGGCTTCCTTGTACCTATAAACTATGCTTTGGTTGCTGTGCCCCAAGCTGGAGTCTCAGGGGTACATATAAAGATCAACACAATCATTTAGATAATTACTTGGTTTTGTGTACACTGAAAATAGACAGAGAGTGTAACCTCCTCACGTCCGCGCTATAGCCGAATGACAGCTACCAGCGTGGGCCTTAATTGCCAGGAGGGCATCAAAAGATGTCCTCCCAAGCATGAACTGCCTGTGCGCCCCCTGGGAGGCGTGCGCAAGACTTGCGGCGCACTCTGTGTTCACCGAGTCAATGAGATCCCGGCCCCTTACCACGTGATTAGCTGTCAACCAATGACAGCTGATCACGTGATGTAAACAGAAGATCGTTAATCAGGTTTTTTCTCCTCGTGCTGACAGTGTGAGGAGAAAAAAAGCAGATCCCGGCTTCTGTGAAAGGGACATTGGTACCCAACCAGGGAGAGCCACAGCCACCTCATGTGTGCCCACCAGTGCCACCTATCCAGTGGGGGCCTATCTATTAGGGGCGCCAACCCCTCTGTCACGCCACCCCCCTATATGTAAGATAGATAGATTCATGCATTGCATGAATCTTTCCATGTCCACCGTGGCCACCCCCTATTCAGGCATCAGGCCCCTTTTAGGACGCCGGGTGCCTAAATTACAGCGGCAGGGGTCTTTTTTGAAGCACCTGAATAGAGCCATAGGCTTCAAAAAGGGTGGACTTGGAGCGCAGAGTGTGGCGCTCGGAGCCCACCCAGGTGTGTTAGAAAAGCAAATGAATATTTGCTTTTCTAATACTGAACTGCCTCTCCTCCAATCAGGAAGCGTGGGTCTAATACCCATCACCTGATTGTCTGAAAGCACAGGCGATCCTATTGGACGCCTAGCAGAAGGGAAGAAGAGACGCACGGGAAGCATGGAGGAGCCGTCGCCTGACCCGCTGCCCATCCCACAGCTCCCTGCCATCACCCGCTGCCTGACCTGCCACCAAGATGGGGTAATCACCGGTCAGACGGCGGGAGGGGGGGGGGTCACAGTGAGGCTGCATTTGATGGGGCACAGTGAGGCTGCAATTGATGAAGGATCACCATGGTACATGGAAGGCAGGAAGGAGGGACCACTGTGTCACATGGAAGGCAGGAAGACTATGGAACATTTAAGGCAGAGAGAGAGGGGGGAGTTCACTCACCCGGAGCTACATTGTCTTCAGAGGCTCAGGGAGACATCAGGGCAGGAGCACTGGTTGCTTTGAAATCTCCCACCCACACCCCCTTCCTAGGCACAGATTGGCTGCACACTGGGGTTGTGGGCGGGCACAGGGGCACATGGGGAGTAGGTGGGCAGACCTAGCCTACCTCCTTCTCCCTCCTCTTACAGGATATACAGCAGACAGGGGATGTGCAGCGGGTGGGCAGGTGAGTGGGGGGAGTATGTTGCTTGGCACCGAGCGAGGCTCAGCACGGCATGCACCAGACAGGGTGAGTAGTGAAGTCCAGTGCCAAAACTTGCTGGCGCCCAGACTGATGGCCCGGACCCGATTCCTGTCCCAAGATGACCATAATAAGAGCCCCGAGCTGGTTATACAGTCAGGTCCATAAATATTGGGACATTGACACAATTTTAATCTTTTAACACAATGAATTTGAAATGAAACGAACAAGATGTGCTTTAACTGCAGTCTTTCAGCTTTAATTTGAGGGTATTTACATCCAAATCAGGTGAACGGTGTAGGAATTACAACAGTTTGTATATGTGCCTCCCACTTTTTAAGGGACCAAAAGTAATGGGACAATTGGCTGCTCAGCTGTTCCATGGCCAGGTGTGTGTTATTTCCTCATTATCCCATTTACAAGGGGCAGATAAAAGGTCCAGAGTTCATTTCCCGTGTGCTATTTGCATTTGGAATCTGTTGCTGTCAACTCTCAATATGAGATCCAAAGAGCTGTGACTATCAGTGAAGCCATCATTAGGCTGAAAAAACAAAAAAAAAAAATCAGAGAGATAGCAAAAACATTAGGTGTGGCCAAATCAACTGTTTGGAACATCCTTAAAAAGAAAGAACGCACCGGTGAGCTCAGCAACACCAAAAGACCCGGAAGACCACGGAAAACAACTGTGGTGGATGACCGAAGAATTCTTTCCCTGGTGAAGAAAACACCCTTCACAACAGTTGGCCAGATCAAGAACACTCTCCAGGAGGTCGGTGTATGTGTGGAACACTCTCCAGGAGGTCGGTGTATGTGTGGAACACTCTCCAGGAGGTCGGTGTATGTGTGGAACACTCTCCAGGAGGTAGGTGTATGTGTGGAACACTCTTCGGGAGGTAGGTGTATGTGTGTCAAAGTCACCAATCAAGAGAAGACTTCACCAGAGTGAATACAGAGGGTCCACCACAAGATGTAAACCATCGGTGAGCCTCAAAAACAGGAAGGCCAGATTAGAGTTTGCCAAACAACATCTAAAAAAGCCTTCACAGTTCTGGAAGAACATCCTATGGACAGATGAGACCAAGATCAACTTGTACCAGAGTGATGGGAAGAGAAGAGTCTGGAGAAGGAAAGGAACTGCTCATGATCCAAAGCATACCACCTCATCAGTGAAGCATGGTGGTGGTAGTGTCATGGCGTGGGCATGTATGGCTACCAATGGAACTGGTTCTCTTGTATTGAAGATGTGACTTCTGACAAAAGCAGCAGGATGAATTCTGAAGTGTTTCGGGCAATATTATCTGCTCATATTCAGCAAAATGCTTCAGAACTCATTGGACGGCGCTTCACACTGCAGATGGACAATGACCCAAAGCATACTGCGAGAGCAACCAAAAAGTTTTTTTTTTCAAAATAGCCAAAAATGAAAAAACGCCTGTAAACTAAACGCGAGTTGCCGTGTTTAGAAGCGTTTAGCTGCTTTTGAAATGCCTCTAAACAGCTTCTGAACCCATTTTTTTGCATTAAAAAAAAGCCTCTAAACACAACTACCTACAAATGACTATAAACAAACCAGTGTACATGTACTGATTAGATAACAGAGGAGAGTTCAGAGGAGAGTTCAATGCCCAACTGCTCCTAAACGTCCGTTTCCCAGCAGCAGTCTACATGAGGCCTAAAGATCATGTGACCAGCGCCTGAAACTTTGTCTGCAAGATTAACATTAACCAACCCGACCTCTCAACTCTCCTTCAGAAGAAATCACATGACCAAAAAGTCATATACTGAATGTAGGGAGTCTAAATCTGCATTTTTTCCCCCCAGAAACATGGGGGAAATGTCTCTACGTCTTATTGAGCCAATTCATGTTAGGCATCGCCCCCCGACGCCGATGGCAACGCCTCCCCCCCGCCAGAAGAGAGGCAGGAGAGTGGAGGACAGACATCTGAAGCCCCTGTGAGTAGGGCCCGACTGTCCTACCTGTGACTTCAGTGCTCTCCTCTCTCTGTCCTCCGGCGCTCGTATGTCACGGAGCTGAGTCTTTGTGCAAGGTCCCTCCCCCCTAGACCGGCTCGTGTGATAATAGATTGAATCAGTGTTCCGCCTATCACAAGAGCCAGTCTAGGGGGGCGGGACCTTGCACACAGACCCAGCTCCGTGACATACGAGTGCCGGAGGACAGAGGGAGGAGAGCGCTGTGTTATCCAGCGGATGACAGTGGGCACAGAGGCTGACATTAGTGGGCACAGAGGCTACAATTGGTGGGCAAAGATGCTGCAGTGGTGGGCAGAGAGGCTGCATTTATGTGCAATGGTCAGGTGGCATTTATGGCAATGGTCAGGCTGCATTTCATGGGCACTGGTAAATATTTTAGGACACCATTTGGTTCAGAATATTTTTTTTTCTTGTTTTCATCCTCTAAAACCTAGGTGCGTCTTATGGTCAGGTGCGTCTTATGGAGCGAAAAATACGGTATTTCACTTACATTGCTCTTCATGCTTTCCAGAAACTGATAATATATCTTCACCTTTCACTATAGATCCATCCCAAATCAACAGAGTCTCTATAGAGGCGGCTGCTGATCTAGAGGAATAATTTGATCACAGAAAGGAAAGATGTAATCATTACTCACCAGAAACACCGAGATAATCCCAATAATCACACCGAGCATTCCAGCAATGAGAAACATTCCGTATCTTCTATAATCTGATGTAAAATCTGTCAGAAAATAAATACAATCTTTAGATTATATGTGTGATCGATATACAATGTATCCGTCTGCTTTGTTATATTACAATATTTATACATCACCAAATCTCTGCTTTATTATATATAAACCTGCACACTGACACCATATACTTTATACACACACTCCCCTCTATTCCCCCAGTAATTGCCCCTCTCACCTCTGATCTCCAGCCGGTGTTCCCGGATCTCCTCACTGACCGGGTTTGTGATCCTGACCCGGAATCTCCTCTCGGCGTCGTCTCTCTGCACACTGGGGATAATCAGCGTCCTATTGTCATCTATCAGCCGGTATCTTTCAGGGATCGGCTCCCCGTCCACCTCCCAGGTCACAGCGCTCTCTTCTCCAGAGAACTGGACCCTCACAGCGACCTCCTCACCCAACCGGCTACAGTTATTGGTGATGTTGGAGATGAGAACCGGATCTGGAAAGTTCAGGAGGAGGACAGTCACCATCAGTCATAGGTCACCAACACAGAGCCCAGATACTTAGAATAGAGTGCTAGCTCTTATTGTATACTTATATATATACGCTGCTTAATGCTCATGTGACCCGAATCCTCTTCCCCCACATACAGTCCCCAGTGTTATATGACTGATCAGTTCATTTCCTGCGTGGGAAAAGTAAATTATTTGGTTTTGGGTTCTGGGGGTGCAGCCATATCTATACAGATAGATTTTTTGTTAATCTATTTACTTGGATTGGATTTTCCTGGAGGGATATTTACTTCCCAATTTGGATTTGAAACATGTCTGTCTTTGTTACCCTCCATTACATAGGGGATGATAGGTGTAGTAGTGTACAGAAGGAAAATAAATGTGTTTTATATGTTCAGTTCAGCTGATGGGAAGTGACAAGGAAGGGGCATTTCTGGCCGGAGCAACAGATATTTTCTGTATTTGCTAAAAATATTAATTTATAAAAATAAAATGAATGCAGACAAAATATTTAAGTGGAAGTCCATGCAAAATCTAAAATACCGGCATTTATGGACACCAGGGATCTAACACTAACCTCTCTATCCCTGTAAAGAAAAGAGGAGTATACATACCTTTTTGGAACCCGATCTGACCCGATCCGACCGGATCTCCAGTGGCGGAAGCTCTACAGAAGACACGGAGGACAACGGCTGTGAAATTGGACATCACCCATAGAGTTGCTATGGGGCTTCCATTGTCATCCGTCTCCTCTGCACCCGCCCCCACGGCTGACAGCTCAGCGTGGGATCCGGTTGGATCCAAAAAGGTATGTATACTCATCATTTCTTTACAGGGATAGAGAGGTTAGTGTTAGATCTGTGGTGTCTATAGATGCAGGGATTTTAGATTTTGCATGGACTTCCACTTTAAGGACTGTAAGCTGCAATTTATTACATTTTTATTTTGGGGTTTAGTTATCACTTTAATAGAAAAATAAATGTCAGGAAAGTTCAGTCTGGCAATCGCATACCGTGTCACCTCCTCTTATGGAGCTTAATGTCCCATCACTGACCCCCCCAATTCCACCACTGACCCCCCCAATTCCACCACTGCTCTCCCACATGAGGCAGAAATGGTGGCAAACATGAGGAGCAATGCAAACAGACCAAAGCCAACCTCTGGGGGAGATCTTTTATATGGTATATGGACTCTTACCCAGTACACGGATCTCTGTAGAGGACATTACATATCCCGGAGCACAGTAACACCAGATCTTATACACACAGGAATCCTCCTTCCTGGCATGTGTCAGCTTCCAGCAGCCGCTCCCTGTGTGCAGTCGGAGTCTGGGGTCATGAGATATAGTGTGATTGTAATAACAGTGATTTTCCAGCAATGTCCTCTCCTCCCCTCTGCATATTCTGTACAGCTCCAGAGTCACATCATCCTCAGGACACTTCATATGACAGTCAGTGATGTCTGATCCGCTCTGTACATACACCGTTCCTGATGACACCGATATGATCATCATACACAGGAGACCTGGGAGGAGAAGACAGATCAGAAATGTGATCAAAGTTTATATCAATACCAGCTGAGGATTACTGATCACTGATAGGAGAGATGAATACTCAGGGGCTGGAGCGAAAAAAAAAAAAAAAAAAAAAAAAACAACAACAATTAGAGCCAATTTACATAAGCGTTGTCCTCTGAAGGTGAATCGCTGTTTAGAGGGCGTTTGACAGGCGGTAAGGAAGTGTTATGTCACCTCCTCACTGTCTGTGTTAACCCCTAAGCCCGGGTTCACACTATAGCACGCTGCGGATCGCACAGGTGCCAGTTTCAGGGACGAATCAGGGCCGATTCTATGCCTGAATTCGGCCCTGAAAGCCAAAGACGCACAGCGTTTTTGTGCAGTGCGTTGAGCCAGTCACATTCTCCTACTTTGCGAATTAGATGCGGGGAAACACACATCTAATTCGCATAGGTGTGAACCCGGGCTAAAAGTCTGCACCACCATTCCACAACCACATGGTGGCAGTGTGTCCCCATTTAGGTAAATGAGTTGCATTTGGTGGACGGCGGGTGCCACTACCTGCCCAATGTGACAGAGGGATTATTTTGTGCCATAACTGTGAAGCCAAGCATCATAATTGTGGTGTGTGTATATCCCGGTGTTTTGTCAAGAAGTGCCCGGGACGTACGGAACAGCACAACAGCTGAATTTAGGCTGCATTCACACCTGAGCGTTTTGTCGCCTGAAGCTCCAAAGCGCTAGAGGGGAAAAAATGCATTATTCTCCATGGAGATGGTTCACATCTCCACTCCAAAACGCCTGACGCTCAAACAAGTGACGGACCCTTTTTTGTCGCTCAAATCGGGCAGATTTGGGAGTTTCTCTTCTTTTTACATTGGTGACCTTTTGCTCTGCACCAAAATCGCGGCAAAAACGTAGCGAATCGCGGTAAAACGCTGCAATTCGCGCGATTTTCTGCCTGAAAACGCTACGCTCAGGTGTGAATGCAGCCTTACAATCAGCTGTTGTGATGGTAAGATGGCGCCTGCGCACAATAGCCGACAGAAAAAGAAAATTCTGTCAGATTGTGCCCCGCGCTCCCGTGGTGGGTTCTTGTCAGTGAGGGGCGGATTTGTACATGTTGTGGGCGGATTTATAAATGATGGGTAGTTGGGGGCGGAATTTTAAAAGATGCCCAGTGCTGCAAAACAAAACTTTTTCTGCTATTCTTCGAAGATCGTAAAGTCAGCTGTTGTGCTGTTCCATACGGCGCATGCGCAGTACAACCCGGGCACTTCTCGATAGCGGGCACTGAAAAACTCATAAACAGAGTCCAGTGTGGGGAATATTTGAGGGAATGGAACATTGAAGGGCTTCTCTAGAGAGTGAAAAATAACCAAATTGGAAAAGGTTTGTGGGAACGGCTAATTCTTTCTTACAGAGGAGGGGAAACAAGGCCAAAGCTTAGAAAGACGGGAGCAATGACATCCCATAATATAGATGTACAAAACTGGATTAGATTTGGGAGGCAAACCGAGGAAGAGGGAAGGAAGAGAAAAGTCTGAGAGACATTAAAGAATATGTAAACCCAACACTTCATATTCCTGATATGTGGCTGCTGTCAGGGCCGGACTGGCCTACCGGGATACCGGGATATTTCCCGGTAGGCTGCCTGCCCTGGGGCTGCTTTGCGGCTGCAGTGCTCCGTCTTCTGCTCCTGTGTTTCACGGAGCTGGCCGGGTCTGTGTTCGGCGGCCGCGCACCACGCTGTAACGCGGTCCCGCCCCCCTAAACCAGCTCATGTGATAGTAGATAGAATCCACCTATCACACATGCCGGCTAGGGGGGCGGGACCGTGTTACACCGCGGCCGCCGAACACAGACCCGGCCAGCTGCGTGAAACACAGGAGAAGATTCCTGTGAGTACCGCCCGCTGTGTGCACTGCCTGAATAGGGGGATCAGCAGGGGGGCGGCATATAGAGGAGATTAGCTTTCTCTATGCCTCCATGCAGCCGCTGAATGCTTGGAGGAGAGAGAGGAGGAGAATCAAGTATTCAGCGGCTGCATGGAGGAATATAGAAAGCTAATTTCCTCTATATGCCGCCCCCCTGCTTCTCCTATCCAACTTTTTTTAACTGCCCCCCCTCCAGTGCTCTCCTCCCCCACCACACTCTCCAGCCCCCCCCCACAGTTCTCTCAACCCCTGTTATTTCTGCCCCCCCCTGCTCTCCCCATCCTTCTCTAGCCCCCACCCCAGTGCTCCCCACCCCCACAGTACTCTCCAGCCCCCCATGCCCCCCCCTGTTCTTTATGCCCCCCATCCTTCTCTAGCCCCCACCCCAGTGCTCCCCACCCCCCACAGTGCTCCCCAGCCCCCACCGTGCTCTCCAGCCCCCACCCCAGTGCTCTCCAGCCCCCACCCCAGTGCTCTCCACCCCCCACAGTGCTCTCCAGCCCCCACCCCAGTGTTCTCCAGCCCCCACTGTGCTCCCCACCCCCCGCAGTGCTCTCCAGCCCCCACCTCAGTGCTCTCCAGCCCCCACCGTGCTCCCCACCCCCCTACAGTGCTCTCCAGCCTCCACCATGCTCCCCACCCCCTGCAGGGCTCTCCAGCCCCCACTGCATTTTGCCTCCACCCATGTACTCTCCAGTCCCTGGGCTTTCCACCCCTGTTCTTTCTGCCCCCCCTGCTCTCCAGCTCTCCCTTCCTTCTCTAGCCCCCCCCCCCACAGTGCTCCCCACCCCCCACAGTGCTCTCCAGCCCCCACCATGCTCCCCACCCCCCGCAGTGCTCTCCAGCCCCCACCCCAGTGCTCCCCACCCCCCGCAGTGCTCTCCAGCCCCCACCCCAGTGCTCCCCACCCCCCACAGTGCTCTCCAGCCCCCACCGTGCTCCTCACCCCCACAGTGCTCTCCAGCCCCCACCCCAGTGCTCTCCAGCCTCCACCGTGCTCCCCACCCCCCACAGTGCTCTCCAGCCCCCACCATGCTCCCCCCCCTGCAGTGCTCTCCAGCCCCCACTGCATTTTGCCCCCACCCATGTGCTCTCCAGTCCCTGCGCTTTCCACCCCTGTTCTTTCTGCCCCCCCTGCTCTCCCCTTCCTTCTCTAGCCCCCCACAGTGCTCCCCACCCCCACAGTGCTCTCCAGCCTCCACCATGCTGCCCCCACCCCAGTGCTCTCTACCCCCACAGTGCTCCTCAGCCCCCGTGCTCTCCACCCCTGTTCTTTTTGGCTCCCCCTCCAGTGCTCTCACAAGCTTCCCCCAGCACTGTCCACTCCCCCCTGCATTTTTCCCCCACCCATGCGCTCTCCAACCCCACCAGTGCTCTCCAGTCCCCCGTGCTTTCCACCCCCTGTACTTTCTGGCCCCCATGAGTGCTCTCAAGCTCCCCCCCATTGCTCTCCACTCCCACCTGCTCTTTGTACCCCCCAGTGCTCTCCAGCCCTGTTTTTCTTCCCCCCCAGCGCTCTCAAGCTCCCGTCCAGTGCTCTTCGCCACCCCACACTCTTACCCCCCCCCCCCCCCAGTGCTCTCAGCCTCCCGTGCTCTCCACCCCTGTTATTTTTGCCCCCCCCCCAGTGCTCTGCACTCCCCACCCCTGGGATCTCCACTCCCCCCTGCTCTTTGCCCCCACCCATGTGCTCTCCAACCCAGTCAGTACTCTCTGCTTCCCCTTCTCTCCAAATCCCACCCAGTGCTCTCCACTTCCCCAGGACCAGAGGACAGGCTGACTGGGGCCGGAAGGTGCAGGTGGCCCGGGACCACTCACAGCAAACAGATCCTCTGGAAGGAGCACTGTCCCCATCCAAAACAAGAACAGCCCCTGCCTGCTGTTGGCCATCATGGATATCCTGCTGGCATGCAAGGTACTGTACCGAGCATCAACAACACACCTTCCCACAGACAGGGACTGCAGACTGGGACAGTCATGGGGCACAGGAGGGGCTGCAATGATGGGCACAGTGAGGTACAGTAAGGCTGCATTAATGGGCACGGTAAGGCTGCATTCATGGGCACAGCGAGACTGCTTTCACGGCACAGTAAAGCTTCATTTGATGGGCACAGTGAGGCTGCATTGATGGGCACAGTGAGGCTGCATTGATGGGCACAGTGAGGCCGCAATGGTGGGCACAGTGAGGCCTCAATGGTGGGCACAGTGAGGCTGCATTGATGGGCACAGTGAGGCTGCATTGATGGGCACAGTGAGGCTGCATTGATGAGCACAGTGAGGCTGCATTGATGAGCACAGTGAGGCTCCATTGATGGGCACAGTGAGGCCGCAATGGTGGGCACAGTGAGGCCGCAATGGTGGGCACAGTGAGGCCACATTCACGGGCAGAGTAAAGCTGCATTTGATGGGCACAGTGAGGCTTCATTTGTCTGCAGCCTCTGACCATCTCCTGTATCATGTCTGCAGTCTCTGAGGAAGTCTGAAGAGGAGTCAAGGATGGGGGTCATGGGAGAAATCAGACGTGTGGGGACTGTGGAGAGGAGACTATAGGATAAAACCAGAGCCACCAAGCTGGAGCCGACTGACTGAGACCTGCTTGGTGCCCCTGAGAGGAGGTCAGTGACAGCACCACCAGGACAGTCTGAAGGGGGGTCACTGATGTAAGGGGGGAGTGAGTACAATAATGTAAGGGGGCACTGATATAAAGGGTTTCCCCCTTATATCAGTAACCCCCCCCCGTACCTTAGTGTATTCTTTCTGCGGAAGGTGGTCCCCCGTCACGTTCTGAGTTTCTGGGGTCCCCCTTGATGATTGACCACTTTTAACTGTAATTTGCTTACATATATATATAAAGTCTTATGTGAGTTCATATCTGCCTTTTCTGTATATAATACACTCTTTAAATGTGCTTTAAAATGTATGGTTTTCCCTTTCATGAACAAGAAAATAATGACGTTATGCTGTTGCGCTGGTATAATAATGCTGTGGGGCTGGTATGAAATTTTTTCCAGGGCTGAATTTTATTCCCAGTCCGGCCCTGGCTGCTGTACCATCTACTTGTATGAGAAAGTCACCTGTTCTCTTTGTATTGCTTCCTTTGTGTGACATCCGTGGTGTTCCTCTGCTTGGCTAGTAAAAACTGACCACACTAAACAGGAGAACACTGGTCAGTTCTCTAGCTGTGCTGGAAACTCAGCCTGCTGTCCTTCAATGATCAGACTTGTGCCGGTAGGTCGGTGTATGATTAGTGTATATGGTGACGGGTAGGTCGGGGTGTGATTAGTGTATATGGTGACAGGTAGGTCGGTGTGTGATTAGTGTATATGGTGACAGGTAGGTCGGTGTATGATTAGTGTATATGGTGACAGGTAGGTCGGTGTATGATTAGTGTATATGGTGACAGGTAGGTCGGGGTGTGATTAGTGTATATGGTGACAGGTAGGTCGGTGTGTGATTAGTGTATATGGTGACAGGTAGGTCGGGGTGTGATTAGTGTATATGGTGACAGGTAGGTCGGTGTATGATTAGTGTATATGGTGACAGGTAGGTCGGTGTATGATTAGTGTATATGGTGACAGGTAGGTCGGTGTGATTAGTGTATATGGTGACAGGTCGGTCGGTGTGTGATTAGTGTATATGGTGACAGGTAGGTCGGGGTGTGATTAGTGTATATGGTGACAGGTAGGTCGGTGTATGATTAGTGTATATGGTGACAGGTAGGTCGGTGTATGATTAGTGTATATGGTGACAGGTAGGTCAGTGTATGATTAGTGTATATGGTGACAGGTAGGTCAGGGTGTGATTAGTGTATATGATGACAGGTAGGTCGGGGTGTGATTAGTGTATATGGTGACAGGTCGGTCGGTGTGTGATTAGTGTATATGGTGACAGGTAGGTCGGGGTGTGATTAGTGTATATGGTGACAGGTAGGTCGGTGTATGATTAGTGTATATGGTGACAGGTAGGTCGGGGTGTGATTAGTGTATATGGTGACAGGTAGGTCGGGGTGTGATTAGTGTATATGGTGACAGGTAGGTCGGTGTATGATTAGTGTATATGGTGACAGGTAGGTCGGGGTGTGATTAGTGTATATGATGACAGGTAGGTCAGGGTGTGATTAGTGTATATGGTGACAGGTAGGTCAGGGTGTGATTAGTGTATATGGTGACAGGTAGGTCGGTGTATGATTAGTGTATATGGTGACAGGTAGGTCGGGGTGTGATTAGTGTATATGGTGACAGGAAGGTCGGTGTATGATTAGTGTATATGGTGACAGGTAGGTCGGTGTATGATTAGTGTATATGGTGACAGGTAGGTCGGGGTATGATTAGTGTATATGGTGACAGGTAGGTCGGGGTGTGATTAGTGTATATGGTGACAGGTAGGTCGGTGTATGATTAGTGTATATGGTGACAGGTAGGTCGGTGTATGATTAGTGTATATGGTGTAAAGGATCAGCAGCAAAGGTAAAGCTTGAAGGACTCTGCCACTCGCTGGTTCTTCTTTTTAAGGGCTTTGTTTGCCCATTTTTATTAAAAGAAAGTTCCATAAACACAGATAAGTTTCCCTCGCAGGGTTTTCAGCATTCCTTTCCGTCAACAACAAAAATGACAGTTAGCCTAGTTGGCTCTCAATTGCCGCACTCTCTGCTCTGGCCTTACCCTCCAGGCCCTTGTCTGTCTCCTACAGACTTTTCCAGCAAACACCTTGGTGCCCCCAGCTTACAGCCTCTTGCTGTACTGGTCCTCAGACTTGGGTCTCTGGCTTTGATTAGTGCACACCTGCACTCTCTGGACTCCTAGAGACCTCCTGTCTCTATGGGGTGGAGTCCAGAACCATGGTCCTGAGCCTGGGTTCAGACTAGTGCGGTGCGAATTGAAGGGCCTGCGTGACTGCGCAGTGAAACGTCGGCTGTTCTGCGGATTGTCTGCGTTTTTAGGTGCGAATCAGCTGCTGACATAAATTCGCAACTCATTGTACTACTTCTGAGGGGGAAATCCACGCCAAATTTTTATAAAAAAAAACGGCATGGGTTCCCCCTCCAGAGGCATACCAGGCCCTTAGGTCTGGTATGGATTTTAAGGGTACCCCCTACACCGAAAAAACGGCGTGGGGGTCCCCCCAAAATCCACACCAGACCCTTATCCGAGCACACAGCCTGGCAGGTCAGGAAAGGGGGTGGGGACAAGCGAGCACCCCCCCTCCTGAACCATACCAGGTCGCATGCCCTCAACATGGGGGGTGGGTGCTTTGAGGAAGGGGGCGCCCTGCGGCCCCCCCACCCCAAAGCACCTTGTCCCCATGTTGATGAGGACAAGGGCCCCCTCCCAGACAACCCTGGCCGTTGGTTGTCAGGGTCGGCGGGCGGGGGGCTTATCGGAATCCGGGAGCCCCCTTTAATAAGGGGGCCCCCAGATCCCGGCTCCCCACCCTATGTGAATGAGTATGGGGTACGATGTAAAAAAAACACAAATTTTTTAAAAAATATTTTATTGCACTGCTCCGGGGGTCTTCTTCCGTCTTGGGAGGTCTTCTCGCCGGACTCCTCCGCTATTTTACCTAGCTCTTTTACCGAGCGGAGGAGCCTGGCTTTCTTCTTCGCCGTCGTCTGGGGGTCTCAATCCGCCTTCGGGGGTCTTCCGGGGTCTCTTCTGTTCTTGCGCCGCCGCCGCCTTCTTCTTAAGATGTTGACTCATCGCTCTCTCTGGCCGGAATGGCATAGACGCGCTGTGTTGTGACTTATATAGGGACAAGGGGACAGGGTCACATGCTCATGTCACATGGTGACCCCGCCCACATATGATGTCACAGTCCCAGTATCCTCCGGGACTGTGACATCATAGGGGGGCGAGGTCACCATGTGAGAAGAAAGAAGGAAGAAAGAAAGAAGGAAGAAAGGAGAAGACCAGGCTCCTCCACTCTGTAAAAGAGCTAAGTAAAATAGCGGAGGAGTCCGGCGAGAAGACCCCGGAGCAGTGCAATAAAATATTTTAAAAAATTGTGTGTTTTTTTTTAGTTACACCTTAGGTGAATGGGTAGGAGTACATCGTACCCCATACTCATTCACATAGGGTGGGGGGCCGGGATCTGGGGGCCCCCTTATTAAAGGGGGCTCCCGGATTCCGATAAGCCCCCCGCCCGCAGACCCCGACAACCAACGGCCAGGGTTGTCGGGAAGAGGCCCTTGTCCTCATCAACATGGGGACAAGGTGCTTTGGGGTGCCCCCTTCCCCAAAGCACCCACCCATGTTGAGGGCATGCGGCCTGGTACGGTTCAGGAGGGGGGGGGGCGCTCGCTCGTCCCCAGCCCCTTTCCTGACCTGCCAGGCTGCATGCTCGGAGAAGGGTCTGGTATGGATTTTGGGGGGACCCCCACGCCGTTTTTTCGGCGTAGGGGGTACCCTTAAAATCCATACCAGACCTAAGGGCCTGGTATGCCTCTGGAGGGGGAATCCATGCCGTTTTTTTTTTTTTTTTAAATTGGGCGTGGACTTCCCCTTCAGAGGTAGTACAATGACTTGCGAATTTTTGTTCAGAACGCAAGCCAGGTGTGAATCAGATGCGTGCCCATAGAAGATAATGGGCCTGAATTCGCACCTGATCCGCACCGCACCAAAGACCGTTGCGGTTTTTCTGCAATGCGCAGTGCGCATGCACCGGACATGTGTGAACGTGCCCCACTGAAAACAATGGGTTTTCAAATGTCCTGCGAATTCGCAGTGTTTTCCCCCGCTGCGAATTCGCAATAGTGTGAACCCAGGCTGATTCTACTATCAGGCCAACACACACCTGAACAATCAGTGTGCTGGTGAGTCTCCAATTCCGGACCCAGGACTGGGGATTTCATCCCACCCGGATCTGTAAGAAATCCCCGGGCTCCAGGTCCCAAAGCGGACTTTACTAAATAATGAGGAAACTGAAAAGCCAGTTTCCTCTCAAACAAGCAACTACCCTGGAGCCCCTCAACCTGTGTGGTTGAGAATTCTGGGTACATGCACTGGTGGGGTACCACATTACCACAATGGTGACAGGTAGGTCGGGGTGTGATTAGTGTATATGGTGACAGGTAGGTCGGTGTGATTAGTGTATATGGTGACAGGTAGGTCGGGGTGTGATTAGTGTATATGGCGACAGGTAGGTCGGTGTGTGATTAGTGTATATGGTGACAGGTAGGTCGGTGTGTGATTAGTGTATATGGTGACAGGTAGGTCGGGGTGTGATTAATGTATATGGTGACAGGTAGGTCGGGGGATGATTAGTGTATATGGTGACAGGTAGGTCGGTGTATGATTAGTGTATATGGTGACAGGTAGGTCGGGGTATGATTAGTGTATATGGTGACAGGTAGGTCGGGGTGTGATTAGTGTATATGGTGACAGGTAGGTCGGGGTGTGATTAGTGTATATGGTGACAGGTAGGTCGGTGTATGATTAGTGTATATGGTGACAGGTAGGTCGGTGTATGATTAGTGTATATGGTGACAGGTAGGTCGGTGTGTGATTAGTGTATATGGTGACAGGTAGGTCGGTGTGTGATTAGTGTATATGGTGACAGGTAGGTCGGTGTGTGATTAGTGTATATGGTGACAGGTAGGTCGGGTGTGATTAGTGTATATGGTGACAGGTAGGTCGGGGTGTGATTAGCAGGGGCGGACTGACCGATCGGTGATTCGGTCGCCGCCCGAGGGCCCGGAGCCATTAGGGGCCCGTGCCGCGCCCATCGAGAGGTCCCTTGAAGCGGCTACAATAATACCGCTAACGGCGCGCTGCTCCCCGCCAGCCCCTCCTTCCCCCCCGTCGGATGGGAGGGAAGGAGGGGGCGGCGGGGAGCAGCGCGCCATTAGCGGTATTATCACAGGTTCTTGTTCTTCACTTCAGTGGCGTTGCTATGGGGGGTGCGTTGCTATGCACCCGGCTCCGCGCTGCATTGAGAGGTGCGCCGCGGCTCCCTCCTTCCCCTTCGGGATCTCCTCTGCTCTGCTCCGTGTGATGTGCGGGGAGAGTGGGGGAGGAGGGAGTGAGGCAGAGACAAACTGGTTGCCCGGGGTCAGACCGTCCCCACATATAACTCCACACGTGGCCGCCTAGGCAGCACTCCCCCTAAGCAGCACTCGCTGCCGCTTTGATGTGTACACAGGCTGGGAGGAAGAGCCATGGATGAGGAGGGACACAGACACCATCCACGCTGCAGCACCTGCCCTGAGGTATGCAACAGGGGTATTGCAGAGGAGGGGGACATAGTGGTTGGGGGGGCATTGTCAGGTAACAATTATGCTATGGGGGGGGGGGGGGGTTAGAGGATATATGCTAGAGGGTGCTCTTTTTTTTTTGGGTTAGAGAGGACTTGTACTACAAGTAGGAGGGGGGCAGATTTGAAGTTTTACCCCCTCCCCCAGCGCAATTCCTATCCCCTCCCAAAGCACCCCCTAGCACATATCCTTTAACCCCCTCCCAAATCAAAGATCCCATCCCGGCTCCATCCACTCCCCCGATCCCATCCAGCTCCACCCACTCCCCGATTCCCATACCCGCTCATCCATCCCCACTGATCCTATCTCTGTTCCATCCACCCCCCCTGTTCCTATCCCTGCTCCATCCATCCCCCTGATCCTATTCTCGCTCCATCCATCCCCATGATCCTATTCCCGCTCCATCCACCCCCTGATCCTATTCTCGCTCCATCCATCCCCATGATCCTATTCCCGCTCCATCCACCCCCCTGATCCTATTCCCGCTCCATCCACCCCCCTGATCCTATTCACGCTCCATCCACCCCCCTGATCCTATTCCCACTTCATCCATCCCCCCTGATTCTATCCCTGCTCCATCCATCCCCCTGATCCCATCCCAGCTCTATACATCCTCTGATCCCATTCCAGCTCTATCCACCACCCCAATCCCGGCTCCATCCTTCCCCCCAATCGTAGCTCCATCCATTGTGGTAGGTTAAAGGGGGAGAGCCGCACTGATGCACTAGCCTGCTTAGTGGAGGGGGGTGACACCATGTATTACTGCACCAGGTGACACCAACCCTAGCGACGCCACTGCTTCACTCACCCCATGCCTGTAATAATACCGCTAACGGCGCGCTGCTCCCCGCCGGCCCCTCCACTCTTCTTGTCCATCCTAGACTCCTAGGTGATACAGTGAAAACCTTCCACTGTATCACCTAGGAGTCTAGGATGGACGAGAAGAGAGGAGGGGCCAGCGGGGAGCAGCGTGCCGCTAGCGGTATTATTACAGGCATGGAATGAGTGAAATTACTTTTTTACTGGAGGGTCGCCATTGGAGGGAGGGGCAGTACAGATGTATGGGGCCCGGGGAACACTTCAGTGTGCTCTCCCCACACTGTCCCCCCTGTGTACTCTCCCCCCTCCCCACACTGTCCCCCCTGTGTACTCTCCCCCCTCCCCACACTGTCCCCCCTGTGTGCTCTCCCCCACACTGCCCCCCCTGTGTGCCCCCCCCAGTGTCATTCTGTGTCCCCCCTGTGTGCTCTCTCCCCCCCCAGTGTCCCCCTGTGTGCCCCCCCCCCCCAATGTCCCCCTGTGCAGGTGTGGCTTGGGACGCAGGGGGCCCCATGATCTTTTATTGACCGGGGGCCCCATCAGTTGTCAGTCCGCCCCTGGTGATTAGTGTATATGGTGACAGGTAGGTCGGTGTATGATTAGTGTATATGGTGACAGGTAGGTTGGGGTGTGATTAGTGTATATGGTGACAGGTAGGTCGGTGTGATTAGTGTATATGGTGACAGGTAGGTCGGTGTGATTAGTGTATATGGTGACAGGTAGGTCGGTGTGGTTAGTGTATATGGTGACAGGTAGGTCGGTGTGATTAGTGTATATGGTGACAGGTAGGTCGGGGTGTGATTAGTGTATATGGTGACAGGTAGGTCGGTGTATGATTAGTGTATATGGTGACAGGTAGGTCGGTGTGTGATTAGTGTATATGGTGACAGGTAGGTCGGTGTGATTAGTGTATATGGTGACAGGTAGGTCGGTGTGGTTAGTGTATATGGTGACAGGTAGGTCGGTGTGATTAGTGTATATGGTGACAGGTAGGTCGGTGTGATTAGTGTATATGGTGACAGGTAGGTCGGTGTGTGATTAGTGTATATGGTGACAGGTAGGTCGGTGTGTGATTAGTGTATATGGTGACAGGTAGGTCGGTGTGATTAGTGTATATGGTGACAGGTAGGTCGGGGTGTGATTAGTGTATATGGTGACAGGTAGGTCGGGGTGTGATTAGTGTATATGGTGACAGGTAGGTCGGTGTGATTAGTGTATATGGTGACAGGTAGGTCGGTGTGTGATTAGTGTATATGGTGACAGGTAGGTCGGTGTGTGATTAGTGTATATGGTGACAGGTAGGTCGGTGTGATTAGTGTATATGGTGACAGGTAGGTCGGGGTGTGATTAGTGTATATGGTGACAGGTAGGTCGGTGCACTCACCTCCATACACAGGAGAAATCGATGGACAGATCATGTCTGGGTTGGTCGGTCGGTGATGTACTCGGTGTCCGGGCTGTACACTGATCTCTGCTGAACTATTCCTGACTGATCACAGAATACTAGTGGGTATATATACAGTACACAGGCGGGAATCTCATTGGTGACAGGAGACGCCCAACACTCGCTGGTCTCCGCCCCCTGCAGACTTATGTGAAATCTGATAGTTAAGTTTACTTATGGATAAGGAAAATACAGAAGTTGTGACTCCTCCCTCTTCTCTTCTCCTCCCCCGTGTTTCTGTGCTATTCTATCCAATATATGATTTCAACCACCGTACAAATCTCTTCTATTCTACTATCCCCTCCCCCTATAGATCATATTATATAATATGAAACCCCAAATATCCCCCACATATTACTGACACCTTGTACTGCACTACACTGTGTGTGAGTGTTATCAGTGTATACGGTGACAGGTAGGTCGGTGTGTGATTAGTGTATATGGTGACAGGTAGGTCGGTGTATGATTAGTGTATATGGTGACAGGTAGGTCGGTGTATGATTAGTGTATATGGTGACAGGTAGGTCGGTGTATGATTAGTGTATATGGTGACAGGTAGGTCGGGTGTGATTAGTGTATATGGTGACAGGTAGGTCGGTGTATGATTAGTGTATATGGTGACAGGTAGGTCGGTGTATGATTAGTGTATATGGTGACAGGTAGGTCGGTGTATGATTAGTGTATATGGTGACAGGTAGGTCGGGGTATGATTAGTGTATATGGTGACAGGTAGGTCGGTGTATGATTAGTGTATATGGTGACAGGTAGGTCGGTGTATGATTAGTGTATATGGTGACAGGTAGGTCGGTGTATGATTAGTGTATATGGTGACAGGTAGGTCGGTGTGATTAGTGTATATGGTGACAGGTAGGTCGGTGTGTGATTAGTGTATATGGTGACAGGTAGGTCGGGGTGTGATTAGTGTATATGGTGACAGGTAGGTCGGGGTGTGATTAGTGTATATGGTGACAGGTAGGTCGGTGTGTTATCAGTGTATATGGTGACAGGTAGGTCGGTGTATGATTAGTGTATATGGTGACAGGTAGGTCGGTGTATGATTAGTGTATATGGTGACAGGTAGGTCGGTGTATGATTAGTGTATATGGTGACAGGTAGGTCGGGGTGTGATTAGTGTATATGGTGACAGGTAGGTCGGGGTGTGATTAGTGTATATGGTGACAGGTAGGTCGGTGTGTGATTAGTGTATATGGTGACAGGTAGGTTGGTGTGTGATTAGTGTATATGGTGACAGGTAGGTCGGGGTGTGATTAGTGTGTATGGTGACAGGTAGGTCGGTGTATGATTAGTGTGTATGGTGACAGGTAGGTCGGTGTATGATTAGTGTATATGGTGACAGGTAGGTCGGTGTATGATTAGTGTATAAGGTGACAGGTAGGTCGGTGTATGATTAGTGTATATGGTGACAGGTAGGTCGGTGTATGATTAGTGTATATGGTGACAGGTAGGTCGGTGTGTGATTAGTGTATACGGTGACAGGTAGGTCGGGGTGTGATTAGTGTATATGGTGACAGGTAGGTCGGTGTATGATTAGTGTATATGGTGACAGGTAGGTCGGTGTGTGATTAGTGTATATGGTGACAGGTAGGTCGGGGTGTGATTAGTGTATATGGTGACAGGTAGGTCGGGGTGTGATTAGTGTATATGGTGACAGGTAGGTCGGTGTATGATTAGTGTATATGGTGACAGGTAGGTCGGGGTGTGATTAGTGTATATGGTGACAGGTAGGTCGGTGTATATGGTGACAGGGAGGTCGGTGTATGATTAGTGTACATGGTGACAGGTAGGTCGGTGTGATTAGTGTATATGGTGACAGGTAGGTCGGTGTGTGATTAGTGTATATGGTGACAGGTAGGTCGGGGTGTGATTAGTGTATATGATGACAGGTAGGTCGGTATATGATTAGTGTATATGGTGACAGGTAGGTCGGTGTATGATTAGTGTATATGGTGACAGGTAGGTCGGTGTATGATTAGTGTATATGGTGACAGGTAGGTCGGTGTATGATTAGTGTATATGGTGACAGGTAGGTCGGGGTGTGATTAGTGTATATGGTGACAGGTAGGTCGGTGTATGATTAGTGTATATGGTGACAGGTAGGTCGGTGTATGATTAGTGTATATGGTGACAGGTAGGTCGGTGTATGATTAGTGTATATGGTGACAGGTAGGTCGGGGTATGATTAGTGTATATGGTGACAGGTAGGTCGGTGTATGATTAGTGTATATGGTGACAGGTAGGTCGGTGTATGATTAGTGTATATGGTGACAGGTAGGTCGGTGTATGATTAGTGTATATGGTGACAGGTAGGTCGGTGTGATTAGTGTATATGGTGACAGTAGGTCGGTGTGTGATTAGTGTATATGGTGACAGGTAGGTCGGGGTTTGATTAGTGTATATGGTGACAGGTAGGTCGGGGTGTGATTAGTGTATATGGTGACAGGTAGGTCGGTGTGTTATCAGTGTATATGGTGACAGGTAGGTCGGTGTATGATTAGTGTATATGGTGACAGGTAGGTCGGTGTATGATTAGTGTATATGGTGACAGGTAGGTCGGTGTATGATTAGTGTATATGGTGACAGGTAGGTCGGGGTGTGATTAGTGTATATGGTGACAGGTAGGTCGGGGTGTGATTAGTGTATATGGTGACAGGTAGGTCGGTGTGTGATTAGTGTATATGGTGACAGGTAGGTTGGTGTGTGATTAGTGTATATGGTGACAGGTAGGTCGGGGTGTGATTAGTGTGTATGGTGACAGGTAGGTCGGTGTATGATTAGTGTGTATGGTGACAGGTAGGTCGGTGTATGATTAGTGTATATGGTGACAGGTAGGTCGGTGTATGATTAGTGTATAAGGTGACAGGTAGGTCGGTGTATGATTAGTGTATATGGTGACAGGTAGGTCGGTGTATGATTAGTGTATATGGTGACAGGTAGGTCGGTGTGTGATTAGTGTATACGGTGACAGGTAGGTCGGGGTGTGATTAGTGTATATGGTGACAGGTAGGTCGGTGTATGATTAGTGTATATGGTGACAGGTAGGTCGGTGTGTGATTAGTGTATATGGTGACAGGTAGGTCGGGGTGTGATTAGTGTATATGGTGACAGGTAGGTCGGGGTGTGATTAGTGTATATGGTGACAGGTAGGTCGGTGTATGATTAGTGTATATGGTGACAGGTAGGTCGGGGTGTGATTAGTGTATATGGTGACAGGTAGGTCGGGGTATGATCAGTGTATATGGTGACAGGTAGGTCGGTGTATATGGTGACAGGGAGGTCGGTGTATGATTAGTGTACATGGTGACAGGTAGGTCGGTGTGATTAGTGTATATGGTGACAGGTAGGTCGGTGTGTGATTAGTGTATATGGTGACAGGTAGGTCGGGGTGTGATTAGTGTATATGATGACAGGTAGGTCGGTATATGATTAGTGTATATGGTGACAGGTAGGTCGGTGTATGATTAGTGTATATGGTGACAGGTAGGTCGGTGTATGATTAGTGTATATGGTGACAGGTAGGTCGGTGTATGATTAGTGTATATGGTGACAGGTAGGTCGGGGTGTGATTAGTGTATATGGTGACAGGTAGGTCGGTGTATGATTAGTGTATATGGTGACAGGTAGGTCGGTGTATGATTAGTGTATATGGTGACAGGTAGGTCGGTGTATGATTAGTGTATATGGTGACAGGTAGGTCGGGGTATGATTAGTGTATATGGTGACAGGTAGGTCGGTGTATGATTAGTGTATATGGTGACAGGTAGGTCGGTGTATGATTAGTGTATATGGTGACAGGTAGGTCGGTGTATGATTAGTGTATATGGTGACAGGTAGGTCGGTGTGATTAGTGTATATGGTGACAGGTAGGTCGGTGTGTGATTAGTGTATATGATGACAGGTAGGTCGGGGTGTGATTAGTGTATATGGTGACAGGTAGGTCGGTGTGTTATCAGTGTATATGGTGACAGGTAGGTCGGTGTATGATTAGTGTATATGGTGACAGGTAGGTCGGTGTATGATTAGTGTATATGGTGACAGGTAGGTCGGTGTATGATTAGTGTATATGGTGACAGGTAGGTCGGTGTGTGATTAGTGTATATGGTGACAGGTAGGTCGGTGTGTGATTAGTGTATATGGTGACAGGTAGGTCGGGGTGTGATTAGTGTGTATGGTGACAGGTAGGTCGGTGTATGATTAGTGTGTATGGTGACAGGTAGGTCGGTGTATGATTAGTGTATATGGTGACAGGTAGGTCGGTGTATGATTAGTGTATAAGGTGACAGGTAGGTCGGTGTATGATTAGTGTATATGGTGACAGGTAGGTCGGTGTATGATTAGTGTATATGGTGACAGGTAGGTCGGTGTGTGATTAGTGTATATGGTGACAGGTAGGTCGGTGTGTGATTAGTGTATACGGTGACAGGTAGGTCGGGGTGTGATTAGTGTATATGGTGACAGGTAGGTCGGTGTATGATTAGTGTATATGGTGACAGGTAGGTCGGTGTGTGATTAGTGTATATGGTGACAGGTAGGTCGGGGTGTGATTAGTGTATATGGTGACAGGTAGGTCGGGGTGTGATTAGTGTATATGGTGACAGGTAGGTTGGTGTATGATTAGTGTATATGGTGACAGGTAGGTCGGGGGGTGATTAGTGTATATGGTGACAGGTAGGTCGGGGTATGATCAGTGTATATGGTGACAGGTAGGTCGGTGTATATGGTGACAGGGAGGTCGGTGTATGATTAGTGTACATGGTGACAGGTAGGTCGGTGTGATTAGTGTATATGGTGACAGGTAGGTCGGTGTGTGATTAGTGTATATGGTGACAGGTAGGTCGGGGTGTGATTAGTGTATATGATGACAGGTAGGTCGGTATATGATTAGTGTATATGGTGACAGGTAGGTCGGTGTATGATTAGTGTATATGGTGACAGGTAGGTCGGGGTGTGATTAGTGTATATGGTGACAGGTAGGTTGGTGTGATTAGTGTATATGATGACAGGTAGGTCGGTGTGATTAGTGTATATGATGACAGGTAGGTCGGGGTGTGATTAGTGTATATGACAGGTAGGTCGGGGTGTGATTAGTGTATATGGTGACAGGTAGGTCGGGGTATGATTAGTGTATATGGTGACAGGTAGGTCGGGGTATGATTAGTGTATATGGTGACAGGTAGGTTGGTGTATGATTAGTGTATATGGTGACAGGTAGGTCGGGTGTGATTAGTGTATATGGTGACAGGTAGGTCGGTGTGTGATTAGTGTATATGGTGACAGGTAGGTCGGGGTGTGATTAGTGTATACGGTGACAGGTAGGTCGGTGTATGATTAGTGTATACGGTGACAGGTAGGTCGGGGTATGATTAGTGTATATGGTGACAGGTAGGTCGGGGTGTGATTAGTGTATATGGTGACAGGTAGGTCGGTGTATGATTAGTGTATATGGTGACAGGTAGGTCGGGTGTGATTAGTGTATATGGTGACAGGTAGGTCGGGGTATGATTAGTGTATATGGTGACAGGTAGGTCGGTGTATGATTAGTGTATATGGTGACAGGTAGGTCGGGGTGTGATTAGTGTATATGGTGACAGGTAGGTCAGGGTATGATTAGTGTATATGGTGACAGGTAGGTCGGGGTGTGATTAGTGTATATGGTGACAGGTAGGTCGGGGTGATTAGTGTATATGGTGACAGGTAGGTCGGGGTGATTAGTGTATATGGTGACAGGTAGGTCGGGGTGTGATTAGTGTATATGGTGACAGGTAGGTCGGGGTGATTAGTGTATATGGTGACAGGTAGGTCGGGGTATGATTAGTGTATATGGTGACAGGTAGGTCGGGGTGTGATTAGTGTATATGGTGACAGGTAGGTCGGTGTGTGATTAGTGTATATGGTGACAGGTAGGTCAGGGTATGATTAGTGTATATGGTGACAGGTAGGTCGGGTGTGATTAGTGTATATGGTGACAGGTAGGTCGGGGTGATTAGTGTATATGGTGACAGGTAGGTCGGGGTGTGATTAGTGTATATGGTGACAGGTAGGTCGGGGTGTGATTAGTGTATATGGTGACAGGTAGGTCGGGGTGTGATTAGTGTATATGGTGACAGGTAGGTCGGTGTATGATTAGTGTATATGGTGACAGGTAGGTCGGTATATGATTAGTGTATATGGTGACAGGTAGGTCGGGTGTGATTAGTGTATATGGTGACAGGTAGGTCGGTGTATGATTAGTGTATATGGTGACAGGTAGGTCGGTGTATGATTAGTGTATATGGTGACAGGTAGGTCGGTGTATGATTAGTGTATATGGTGACAGGTAGGTCGGGGTGTTATTAGTGTATATGGTGACAGGTAGGTCGGGGTGTGATTAGTGTATATGGTGACAGGTAGGTCGGGGTGTGATTAGTGTATATGGTGACAGGTAGGTAGGGGTGTGATTAGTGTATATGGTGACAGGTAGGTCGGGGTGTGATTAGTGTATATGGTGACAGGTAGGTCGGGGTATGATTAGTGTATATGGTGACAGGTAGGTTGGTGTATGATTAGTGTATATGGTGACAGGTAGGTCGGTGTATGATTAGTGTATATGGTGACAGGTAGGTCGGTGTATGATTAGTGTATATGGTGACAGGTAGGTCGGTGTATGATTAGTGTATATGGTGACAGGTTGGTCGGGGTGTGATTAGTGTATATGGTGACAGGTAGGTCGGTGTGTGATTAGTGTATATGGTGACAGGTAGGTCGGTGTGATTAGTGTATATGGTGACAGGTAGGTCGGTGTGTGATTAGTGTATATGGTGACAGGTAGGTCGGGGTGTGATTAGTGTATATGGTGACAGGTAGGTCGGTGTGTTATCAGTGTATACGGTGACAGGTAGGTCGGTGTGTGTGATTAGTGTATATGGTGACAGGTAGGTCGGTGTATGATTAGTGTATATGGTGACAGGTAGGTCGGTGTATGATTAGTGTATATGGTGACAGGTAGGTCGGTGTATGATTAGTGTATATGGTGACAGGTAGGTCGGGGTGTGATTAGTGTATATGGTGACAGGTAGGTGGGTGTATGATTAGTGTATATGGTGACAGGTAGGTCGGTGTATGATTAGTGTATATGGTGACAGGTAGGTCGGTGTATGATTAGTGTATATGGTGACAGGTAGGTCGGGGTATGATTAGTGTATATGGTGACAGGTAGGTCGGTGTATGATTAGTGTATATGGTGACAGGTAGGTCGGTGTATGATTAGTGTATATGGTGACAGGTAGGTCGGTGTATGATTAGTGTATATGGTGACAGGTAGGTCGGGGTGTGATTAGTGTATATGGTGACAGGTAGGTCGGTGTGTGATTAGTGTATATGGTGACAGGTAGGTCGGGTGTGATTAGTGTATATGGTGACAGGTAGGTCGGGGTGTGATTAGTGTATATGGTGACAGGTAGGTCGGTGTGTTATCAGTGTATATGGTGACAGGTAGGTCGGTGTATGATTAGTGTATATGGTGACAGGTAGGTCGGTGTATGATTAGTGTATATGGTGACAGGTAGGTCGGTGTATGATTAGTGTATATGGTGACAGGTAGGTCGGGGTGTGATTAGTGTATATGGTGACAGGTAGGTCGGGGTGTGATTAGTGTATATGGTGACAGGTAGGTCGGTGTGTGATTAGTGTATATGGTGACAGGTAGGTTGGTGTGTGATTAGTGTATATGGTGACAGGTAGGTCGGGGTGTGATTAGTGTGTATGGTGACAGGTAGGTCGGTGTATGATTAGTGTGTATGGTGACAGGTAGGTCAGGTAGGTCGGTGTATGATTAGTGTATATGGTGACAGGTAGGTCGGTGTATGATTAGTGTATAAGGTGACAGGTAGGTCGGTGTATGATTAGTGTATATGGTGACAGGTAGGTCGGTGTATGATTAGTGTATATGGTGACAGGTAGGTCGGTGTGTGATTAGTGTATACGGTGACAGGTAGGTCGGGGTGTGATTAGTGTATATGGTGACAGGTAGGTCGGTGTATGATTAGTGTATATGGTGACAGGTAGGTCGGTGTGTGATTAGTGTATATGGTGACAGGTAGGTCGGGGTGTGATTAGTGTATATGGTGACAGGTAGGTCGGGGTGTGATTAGTGTATATGGTGACAGGTAGGTCGGTGTATGATTAGTGTATATGGTGACAGGTAGGTCGGGGTGTGATTAGTGTATATGGTGACAGGTAGGTCGGTGTATATGGTGACAGGGAGGTCGGTGTATGATTAGTGTACATGGTGACAGGTAGGTCGGTGTGATTAGTGTATATGGTGACAGGTAGGTCGGTGTGTGATTAGTGTATATGGTGACAGGTAGGTCGGGGTGTGATTAGTGTATATGATGACAGGTAGGTCGGTATATGATTAGTGTATATGGTGACAGGTAGGTCGGTGTATGATTAGTGTATATGGTGACAGGTAGGTCGGTGTATGATTAGTGTATATGGTGACAGGTAGGTCGGTGTATGATTAGTGTATATGGTGACAGGTAGGTCGGGGTGTGATTAGTGTATATGGTGACAGGTAGGTCGGTGTATGATTAGTGTATATGGTGACAGGTAGGTCGGTGTATGATTAGTGTATATGGTGACAGGTAGGTCGGTGTATGATTAGTGTATATGGTGACAGGTAGGTCGGGGTATGATTAGTGTATATGGTGACAGGTAGGTCGGGGTGTATGATTAGTGTATATGGTGACAGGTAGGTCGGTGTATGATTAGTGTATATGGTGACAGGTAGGTCGGTGTATGATTAGTGTATATGGTGACAGGTAGGTCGGTGTGTGATTAGTGTATATGGTGACAGGTAGGTCGTGTGTGATTAGTGTATATGGTGACAGGTAGGTCGGGGTGTGATTAGTGTATATGGTGACAGGTAGGTCGGGGTGTGATTAGTGTATATGGTGACAGGTAGGTCGGTGTGTTATCAGTGTATATGGTGACAGGTAGGTCGGTGTATGATTAGTGTATATGGTGACAGGTAGGTCGGTGTATGATTAGTGTATATGGTGACAGGTAGGTCGGTGTATGATTAGTGTATATGGTGACAGGTAGGTCGGGTGTGATTAGTGTATATGGTGACAGGTAGGTCGGGGTGTGATTAGTGTATATGGTGACAGGTAGGTCGGTGTGTGATTAGTGTATATGGGGTAGGTAGGTTGGTGTGTGATTAGTGTATATGGTGACAGGTAGGTCGGTGTGTGATTAGTGTATATGGTGACAGGTAGGTCGGTGTGTGATTAGTGTATATGGTGACAGGTAGGTCGGTGTGTGATTAGTGTATATGGTGACAGGTCGGTCGGTGTATGATTAGTGTATATGGTGACAGGTAGGTCGGTGTATGATTAGTGTATATGGTGACAGGTAGGTCGGTGTATGATTAGTGTATATGGTGACAGGTAGGTCGGTGTATGATTAGTGTATATGGTGACAGGTAGGTCGGGGTGTGATTAGTGTATATGGTGACAGGTAGGTCGGTGTATGATTAGTGTATATGGTGACAGGTAGGTCGGTGTATGATTAGTGTATATGGTGACAGGTAGGTCGGTGTGTGATTAGTGTATATGGTGACAGGTAGGTCGGGTTGTGATTAGTGTATATGGTGACAGGTAGGTCGGTGTATGATTAGTGTATATGGTGACAGGTAGGTCGGTGTATGATTAGTGTATATGGTGACAGGTAGGTCGGGTGTGATTAGTGTATATGGTGACAGGTAGGTCGGTGTGATTAGTGTATATGGTGACAGGTAGGTCGGGGTGATTAGTGTATATGGTGACAGGTAGGTCGGTGTATGATTAGTGTATATGGTGACAGGTAGGTCGGTGTATGATTAGTGTATATGGTGACAGGTAGGTCGGTGTGATTAGTGTATATGACAGGTAGGTCGGTGTATGATTAGTGTATATGGTGACAGGTAGGTCGGGTATGATTAGTGTATATGGTGACAGGTAGGTCGGGTGTGATTAGTGTATATGGTGACAGGTAGGTCGTGGTGTGATTAGTGTATATGACAGGTAGGTCGGGGTGTGATTAGTGTATATGGTGACAGGTAGGTCGGTGTATGATTAGTGTATATGGTGACAGGTAGGTCGGTGTATGATTAGTGTATATGGTGACAGGTAGGTCGGTGTATGATTAGTGTATATGGTGACAGGTAGGTCGGTGTATGATTAGTGTATATGGTGACAGGTAGGTCGGTGTATGATTAGTGTATATGGTGACAGGTAGGACGGTGTGTGATTAGTGTATATGGTGACAGGTAGGTCGGTGTATGATTAGTGTATATGGTGACAGGTAGGTCGGTGTATGATTAGTGTATATGGTGACAGGTAGGTCGGTGTGTGATTAGTGTATATGGTGACAGGTAGGTCGGTGTATGATTAGTGTATATGGTGACAGGTAGGTCGGTGTGTGATTAGTGTATATGGTGACAGGTAGGTCGGGTGTGATTAGTGTATATGGTGACAGGTAGGTCGGGTATGATTAGTGATTAGTGTATATGGTGACAGGTAGGTCGGTGTGTGATAAGTGTATATGGTGACAGGTAGGTCGGTGTATGATTAGTGTATATGGTGACAGGTAGGTCGGTGTGATTAGTGTATATGGTGACAGGTAGGTCGGTTGTGATTAGTGTATATGGTGACAGGTAGGTCGGTGTGTGTGATTAGTGTATATGGTGACAGGTAGGTCGGTGTATGATTAGTGTAATATGGTGACAGGTAGGTCGGTGTATGATTAGTGTATATGGTGACAGGTAGGTCGGTGTGATTAGTGTATATGGTGACAGGTAGGTCGGTGTGTGATTAGTGTATATGGTGACAGGTAGGTCGGTGTATGATTAGTGTATATGATGACAGGTAGGTCGGTGTATGATTAGTGTATATGGTGACAGGTAGGTCGGTGTGTGATTAGTGTATATGGTGACAGGTAGGTCGGTGTGTGATTAGTGTATATGGTGACAGGTAGGTCGGTGTGTGATTAGTGTATATGGTGACAGGTAGGTCGGGGTATGATTAGTGTATATGGTGACAGGTAGGTCGGTGTGTGATTAGTGTATATGGTGACAGGTAGGTCGGGGTATGATTAGTGTATATGGTGACAGGTAGGTCGGGGTGTGATTAGTGTATATGGTGACAGGTAGGTCGGTGAGGTCAGTGTATATGGTCGGGGTGTGATTAGTGTATATGGTGACAGGTAGGTCGGGGTATGATTAGTGTATATGGTGACAGGTAGGTCGGGGTGTGTTTAGTGTATATGGTGACAGGTAGGTCGGTGTGTGATTAGTGTATATGGTGACAGGTAGGTCGGGTGTGATTAGTGTATATGGTGACAGGTAGGTCGGTGTGTGATTAGTGTATATGGTGACAGGTAGGTCGGTGTATGATTAGTGTATATGGTGACAGGTAGGTCGGTGTATGATTAGTGTATATGGTGACAGGTAGGTCGGTGTATGATTAGTGTATATGGTGACAGGTAGGTCGGGGTGTGATTAGTGTATATGGTGACAGGTAGGTCGGGGTGTGATTAGTGTATATGGTGACAGGTAGGTCGGGTGTAATTAGTGTATATGGTGACAGGTAGGTCGGGGTGTGATTAGTGTATATGGTGACTGGTAGGTCGGGGTGATTAGTGTATATGGTGACAGGTAGGTGGGGTGTGATTAGTGTATATGGTGACAGGTAGGTCGGGGTATGATTAGTGTATATGGTGACAGGTAGGTCGGTGTATGATTAGTGTATATGGTGACAGGTAGGTCGGGGTGTGATTAGTGTATATGGTGACAGGTAGGTCGGTGTGTGATTAGTGTATATGGTGATAGGTAGGTCGGGTATGATTAGTGTATATGGTGACAGTAGGTCGGGGTGTGATTAGTGTATGACAGGTAGGTCAGGTAGGTCGGTGAATGATGAGTGTATATGGTGACAGGTAGGTCCGGGTGTGAATAGTGTATATGGTGCCAGGTAGGTCGGGGTATGATTAGTTGGTATATGGTGACAGGTAGGTCGGGGTATGATTAGTGTATAATGGTGACAGGTAGGTCGGGTTGTGATTAGTGTATATGGTGACAGGTAGGTCGGGGTGTGATTAGTGTATATGGTGACAGGTTCGTAGGTAGGTCGGGTGTGATTAGTGTATATGGTGACAGGTAGGTCGGTGTATGATTAGTGTATATGGTGACAGGTAGGTCGGTGTATGATTAGTGTATATGGTGACAGGTAGGTCGGTGTATGATTAGTGTATATGGTGACAGGTAGGTCGGGTGTGATTAGTGTATATGGTGACAGGTAGGTCGGGTGTGATTAGTGTATATGGTGACAGGTAGGTCGGGGTGTGATTAGTGTATATGGTGACAGGTAGGTCGGGTGTGATTAGTGTATATGGTGACAGGTAGGTCGGGGTGTGATTAGTGTATATGGTGACAGGTAGGTCGGGGTGTGATTAGTGTATATGGTGACAGGTAGGTCGGGGTGTGATTAGTGTATATGGTGACAGGTAGGTCGGGGTATGATTAGTGTATATGGTGACAGGTAGGTCGGTGTGTGTGATTAGTGTATATGGTGACAGGTAGGTCGGTGTGTGATTAGTGTATATGGTGACAGGTAGGTCGGTGTGTGTGATTAGTGTATATGGTGACAGGTAGGTCGGTGTATGATTAGTGTATATGGTGACAGGTAGGTCGGGGTGTGATTAGTGTATATGGTGACAGGTAGGTCGGGGTGTGATTAGTGTATATGGTGACAGGTAGGTCGGTGTATGATTAGTGTATATGGTGACAGGTAGGTCGGGTGTTGATTAGTGTATATGGTGACAGGTAGGTCGGGGTGTGATTAGTGTATATGGTGACAGGTAGGTCGGTGTGATTAGTGTATATGGTGACAGGTAGGTCGGGTATGATTAGTGTATATGGTGACAGGTAGGTCGGGGTATGATTAGTGTATATGGTGACAGGTAGGTCGGGGTATGATTAGTGTATATGGTGACAGGTAGGTCGGTGTGTGATTAGTGTATATGGTGACAGGTAGGTCGGGGTGTGATTAGTGTATATGGTGACAGGTAGGTCGGGGTGTGATTAGTGTATATGGTGACAGGTAGGTCGGGGTATTATTAGTGTATATGGTGACAGGTAGGTCGGGTGATGATTAGTGTATATGGTGACAGGTAGGTCGGGGTGTGATTAGTGTATATGGTGACAGGTAGGTCGGTGGTTGATTAGTGTATATGGTGACAGGTAGGTCGGTGTGTTGATTAGTGTATATGGTGACAGGTAGGTCGGGGTGTGATTAGTGTATATGGTGACAGGTAGGTCGGTGTGTGATTAGTGTATATGGTGACAGGTAGGTCGGGGTGTGATTAGTGTATATGGTGACAGGTAGGTCGGGGTGTGATTAGTGTATATGGTGACAGGTAGGTCGGTGTGTGATTAGTGTATATGGTGACAGGTAGGTCGGTGTATGATTAGTGTATATGGTGACAGGTAGGTCGATTAGTGTATATGGTGACAGGTAGGTCGGTGTATGATTAGTGTATATGGTGACAGGTAGGTCGGGTGTGTGATTAGTGTATATGGTGACAGGTAGGTCGGTGTGTGATTAGTGTATATGGTGACAGGTAGGTCGGTGTGTGATTAGTGTATATGGTGACAGGTAGGTCGGTGTGTGATTAGTGTATATGGTGACAGGTAGGTCGGGTGTGATTAGTGTATATGGTGACAGGTAGGTCGGTGTGTGATTAGTGTATATGGTGACAGGTAGGTCGGGGTGTGATTAGTGTATATGGTGACAGGTAGGTCGGTGTGTGATTAGTGTATATGGTGACAGGTAGGTCGGTGTATGATTAGTGTATATGGTGACAGGTAGGTCGGGGTGTGATTAGTGTATATGGTGACAGGTAGGTCGGTGTGTGATTAGTGTATATGGTGACAGGTAGGTCGGGGTGTGATTAGTGTATATGGTGACAGGTAGGTCGGGGTGTATGATTAGTGTATATGGTGACAGGTAGGTCGGGTGTGATTAGTGTATATGGTGACAGGTAGGTCGGGGTCGGTGTATGATTAGTGTATATGGTGACAGGTAGGTCGGGTGTTGATTAGTGTATATGGTGACAGGTAGGTCGGTGTGTGATTAGTGTATATGGTGACAGGTAGGTCGGGGTGTGATTAGTGTATATGGTGACAGGTAGGTCGGTGTGTGATTAGTGTATATGGTGACAGGTAGGTCGGTGTGTGATTAGTGTAATATGGTGACAGGTAGGTCGGTGTATGATTAGTGTATATGGTGACAGGTAGGTCGGTGTATGATTAGTGTATATGGTGACAGGTAGGTCGGGGTATGATTAGTGTATATGGTGACAGGTAGGTCGGTGTATGATTAGTGTATATGGTGACAGGTAGGTCGGTGTATGATTAGTGTATATGGTGACAGGTAGGTCGGTGTATGATTAGTGTATATGGTGACAGGTAGGTCGGGTGTGATTAGTGTATATGGTGACAGGTAGGTCGGTGTATGATTAGTGTATATGGTGACAGGTAGGTCGGTGTGTGATTAGTGTATATGGTGACAGGTAGGTCGGTGTGATTAGTGTATATGGTGACAGGTAGGTCGGGTGTGATTAGTGTATATGGTGACAGGTAGGTCGGTGTATGATTAGTGTTATATGGTGACAGGTAGGTCGGTGTATGATTAGTGTATATGGTGACAGGTAGGTCGGTGTGATTAGTGTATATGGTGACAGGTAGGTCGGTGTGTGATTAGTGTATATGGTGACAGGTAGGTCGGGGTGTGATTAGTGTATATGGTGACAGGTAGGTCGGTGTATGATTAGTGTAATATGGTGACAGGTAGGTCGGGTGTTGATTAGTGTATATGGTGACAGGTAGGTCGGGGGTGATTAGTGTATATGGTGACAGGTAGGTCGGGTGTGATTAGTGTATATGGTGACATGTAGGTCGGTGTGATTAGTGTATATGGTGACAGGTAGGTCGGGTATGATTAGTGTATATGGTGACAGGTTGGTCGGGGTGTGATTAGTGTATATGGTGACAGGTAGGTCGGTGTGTGATTAGTGTATATGGTGACAGGTAGGTCGGGGTGTGATTAGTGTATATGGTGACAGGTAGGTCGGTGTGATTAGTGTATATGGTGACAGGTAGGTCGGGGTATGATTAGTGCATATGGTGACAGGTAGGTCGGTGTATGATTAGTGTATATGGTGACAGGTAGGTCGGTGTAAGATTAGTGTATATGGTGACAGGTAGGTCGGTGTATGATTAGTGTATATGGTGACAGGTAGGTCGGGTGTGATTAGTGTATATGGTGACAGGTAGGTCGGGTGATTAGTGTATATATGTCAGGTAGGTCTGTGTATGATTAGTGTATATGGTGACAGGTAGGTCGGGGTATGATTAGTGTATATGGTGACAGGTAGGTCGGTGTATGATTAGTGTATATGGTGACAGGTAGGTCGGGTGTGTGATTAGTGTATATGGTGACAGGTCGGTCGGGGTGTGATTAGTGTATATGGTGACAGGTAGGTCGGGGTGTGATTAGTGTATATGGTGACAGGTAGGTCGGGTTGTGATTAGTGTATATGGTGACAGGTAGGTCGGGTGTGATTAGTGTATATGGTGACAGGTAGGTCGGTGTATGATTAGTGTATATGGTGACAGGTAGGTCGGGGTGTGATTAGTGTATATGGTGACAGGTAGGTCGGGGTGTGATTAGTGTATATGGTGACAGGTAGGTCGGGGTATGATTAGTGTATATGGTGACAGGTAGGTCGGGTGTATGATTAGTGTATATGGTGACAGGTAGGTCGGGGTGTGATTAGTGTATATGGTGACAGGTAGGTCGGGGTGTGATTAGTGTATATGGTGACAGGTAGGTCGGGGTGTGATTAGTGTATATGGTGACAGGTAGGTCGGGTGTGATTAGTGTATATGGTGACAGGTAGGTCGGGGTATGATTAGTGTATATGGTGACAGGTAGGTCGGGTATGATTAGTGTATATGGTGACAGGTAGGTGGTGTGTGATTAGTGTATATGGTGACAGGTAGGTCGGTGTGTATGATTAGTGTATATGGTGACAGGTAGGTCGGGGTGAGATTAGTGTATATGGTGACAGGTAGGTCGGTGTGTGATTAGTGTATATGGTGACAGGTAGGTCGGGGTGTATGATTAGTGTATATGGTGACAGGTAGGTCGGTGTGTGATTAGTGTATATGGTGACAGGTAGGTCGGGTGTGATTAGTGTATATGGTGACAGGTAGGTCGGTGTGATTAGTGTATATGATGTCAGGTAGGTCGGTGTGTGATTAGTGTATATGGTGACAGGTAGGTCGGGGGTGATTAGTGTATATGGTGACAGGTAGGTGGTGTGTGATTAGTGTATATGGTGACAGGTAGGTCGGTGTATGATTAGTGTATATGGTGACAGGTAGGTCGGTGTATGATTAGTGTATATGGTGACAGGTAGGTCGGGGTTTGATTAGTGTATATGGTGACAGGTAGGTCGGGTGTGATTTGTAAGGTGACAGGTAGGTCGGGGTGTGATTAGTGTATATGTGACAGGTAGGTCGGGGTGTGATTAGTGTATATGGTGACAGGTAGGTCGGGGTGTGATTAGTGTATATGGTGACAGGTAGGTCGGGGTATGATTAGTGTATATGGTGACAGGTAGGTCGGAGTGATTAGTGTATATGGTGACAGTAGGTCGGTGTATGATTAGTGTATATGGTGACAGGTAGGTCGGTGTATGATTAGTGTATATGGTGACAGGTAGGTCGGGGTTTGATTAGTGTATATGGTGACAGGTAGGTCGGTGTGTGATTAGTGTATATGGTGACAGGTAGGTCGGGGTGTGATTAGTGTATATGGTGACAGGTAGGTCGGTGTATGATTAGTGTATATGGTGACAGGTAGGTCGGGGTGTGATTAGTGTATATGGTGACAGGTAGGTCGGGGTATGATTAGTGTATATGGTGACAGGTAGGTCGGTGTGTGATTAGTGTATATGGTGACAGGTAGGTCGGGGGTGATTAGTGTATATGGTTACAGGTAGGTCGGTGTGTGATTAGTGTATATGGTGACAGGTAGGTCGGGGTGTGATTAGTGTATATGGTGACAGGTAGGTCGGGGTGTGATTAGTGTATATGGTGACAGGTAGGTCGGTGTATGATTAGTGTATATGGTGACAGGTAGGTCGGTGTGTGATTAGTGTATATGGTGACAGGTAGGTCGGTGTGTGATTAGTGTATATGGTGACAGGTAGGTCGGGGTGTGATTAGTGTGACAGGTAGGTCGGGGTGTGATTAGTGTATATGGTGACAGGTAGGTCGGTGTATGATTAGTGTATATGGTGACAGGTAGGTCGGTGTGTGATTAGTGTATATGGTGACAGGTAGGTCGGGTGTGTGATTAGTGTATATGGTGACAGGTAGGTCGGGTGTGATTAGTGTATATGGTGACAGGTAGGTCGGTGTGATTAGTGTATATGGTGACAGGTAGGTCGGGGTATGATTAGTGTATATGGTGACAGGTAGGTCGGTGTGTGATTAGTGTATATGGTGACAGGTAGGTCGGTGTATGATTAGTGTATATGGTGACAGGTAGGTCGGGTGTGATTAGTGTATATGGTGACAGGTAGGTCGGGTGTGATTAGTGTATATGGTGACAGGTAGGTCGGTGTGTGATTAGTGTATATGGTGACAGGTAGGTCGGGTGTGATTAGTGTATATGGTGACAGGTAGGTCGGTGTGATTAGTGTATATGGTGACAGTAGGTCGGTGTGTGATTAGTGTATATGGTGACAGGTAGGTCGGGGTGTGATTAGTGTATATGGTGACAGGTAGGTCGGTGTGTGATTAGTGTATATGGTGACAGGTAGGTCGGGATGTGATTAGTGTATATGGTGACAGGTAGGTCGGGGTGTATGATTAGTGTATATGGTGACAGGTAGGTCGGTGTGTGATTAGTGTATATGGTGACAGGTAGGTCGGGGTGTGATTAGTGTATATGGTGACAGGTAGGTCGGGGGTGATTAGTGTATTACAGGTAGGTCGGGTGTGATTAGTGTATATGGTGACAGGTAGGTCGGTGTATGATTAGTGTATATGGTGACAGGTAGGTCGGGGTGTGATTAGTGTATATGGTGACAGGTAGGTCGGGGTGTGATTAGTGTATATGGTGACAGGTAGGTCGGGGTGTGATTAGTGTATATGGTGACAGGTAGGTCGGTGTGTGATTAGTGTATATGGTGACAGGTAGGTCGGTGTATGATTAGTGTATATGGTGACAGGTAGGTCGGTGTGTGATTAGTGTATATGGTGACAGGTAGGTCGGTGTATGATTAGTGTATATGGTGACAGGTAGGTCGGGGTGTGATTAGTGTATATGGTGACAGGTAGGTCGGTGTGTGATTAGTGTATATGGTGACAGGTAGGTCGGGGTATGATTAGTGTATATGGTGACAGGTAGGTCGGGGTGTGATTAGTGTATATGGTGACAGGTAGGTCGGTGTATGATTAGTGTATATGGTGACAGGTAGGTCGGGGTATGATTAGTGTATATGGTGACAGGTAGGTCGGTGTATGATTAGTGTATATGGTGACAGGTAGGTCGGGGTGTGATTAGTGTATATGGTGACAGGTAGGTCGGGGTATGATTAGTGTATATGGTGACAGGTAGGTCGGTTGTGATTAGTGTATATGGTGACAGGTAGGTCGGTGTGTGATTAGTGTATATGGTGACAGGTAGGTCGGTGTATGATTAGTGTATATGGTGACAGGTAGGTCGGTGTATGATTAGTGTATATGGTGACAGGTAGGTCGGTGTATGATTAGTGTATATGGTGACAGGTAGGTCGGTATGATTAGTGTATATGGTGACAGGTAGGTCGGGGTATGATTAGTGTATATGGTGACAGGTAGGTCGGTGTGATTAGTGTATATGGTGACAGGTAGGTCGGTGTGATTAGTGTATATGGTGACAGGTAGGTCGGTGTGTGATTAGTGTATATGGTGACAGGTAGGTCGGTGTATGATTAGTGTATATGGTGACAGGTAGGTCGGGGTGTGATTAGTGTATATGGTGACAGGTAGGTCGGTGTATGATTAGTGTATATGGTGACAGGTAGGTCGGGTGTGATTAGTGTATATGGTGACAGGTAGGTCGGGGTGTGATTAGTGTATATGGTGACAGGTAGGTCGGTGTATGATTAGTGTATATGGTGACAGGTAGGTCGGTGTATGATTAGTGTATATGGTGACAGGTAGGTCGGTGTATGATTAGTGTATATGGTGACAGGTAGGTCGGGGTGTGATTAGTGTATATGGTGACAGGTAGGTCGGTGTGATTAGTGTATATGGTGACAGGTAGGTCGTGGTGTGATTAGTGTATATGGTGACAGGTAGGTCGGGTTGTGATTAGTGTATATGGTGACAGGTAGGTCGGTGTGTGATTAGTGTATATGGTGACAGGTAGGTCGGTGTTTGATTAGTGTATATGGTGACAGGTAGGTCGGTGTATGATTAGTGTATATGGTGACAGGTAGGTCGGTGTGTGATTAGTGTATATGGTGACAGGTAGGTCGGTGTGATTAGTGTATATGGTGACAGGTAGGTCGGTGTGATTAGTGTATATGGTGACAGGTAGGTCGGTTTATGATTAGTGTATATGGTGACAGTAGGTCGGTGTGTGATTAGTGTATATGGTGACAGGTAGGTCGGTGTGATTAGTGTATATGGTGACAGGTAGGTCGGGTGTGATTAGTGTATATGGTGACAGGTAGGTCGGGGTGTGATTAGTGTATATGGTGACAGGTAGGTCGGTGTGTGTGATTAGTGTATATGGTGACAGGTAGGTCGGTGTGTGATTAGTGTATATGGTGACAGGTAGGTCGGTGTATGATTAGTGTATATGGTGACAGGTAGGTCGGGGTATGATTAGTGTATATGGTGACAGGTAGGTCGGGTATGATTAGTGTATATGGTGACAGGTAGGTCGGGTATGATTAGTGTATATGGTGACCGGTAGGTCGGTGTGATTAGTGTATATGGTGACAGGTAGGTCGGTGTATGATTAGTGTATATGGTGACAGGTAGGACGGGGTGTGATTAGTGTATATGGTGACAGGTAGGTCGGGGTGTGATTAGTGTATATGGTGACAGGTAGGTCGGGGTGATTAGTGTATATGGTGACAGGTAGGTCGGTGTATGATTAGTGTATATGGTGACAGGTAGGTCGGGGTGTGATTAGTGTATATGGTGACAGGTAGGTCGGTGTATGATTAGTGTATATGGTGACAGGTAGGTCGGGTGTGATTAGTGTATATGGTGACAGGTAGGTCGGGTATGATTAGTGTATATGGTGACAGGTAGGTCGGTGTATGATTAGTGTATATGGTGACAGGTAGGTCGGGGTATGATTAGTGTATATGGTGACAGGTAGGTCTGTGTGATTAGTGTATATGGTGACAGGTAGGTCGGTGTATGATTAGTGTATATGGTGACAGGTAGGTCGGTGTATGATTAGTGTATATGGTGACAGGTAGGTCGTGTGTGATTAGTGTATATGGTGACAGGTAGGTCGGGGTGTGATTAGTGTATATGGTGACAGGTAGGTCGTGTGTGATTAGTGTATATGGTGACAGGTAGGTCGGTGTGTGATTAGTGTATATGGTGACAGGTAGGTCGGTGTATGATTAGTGTATATGGTGACAGGTAGGTCGGGGTATGATTAGTGTATATGGTGACAGGTAGGTCGGGTGTGATTAGTGTATATGGTGACAGGTAGGTCGGGTGTGATTAGTGTATATGGTGACAGGTAGGTCGGTGTTTGATTAGTGTATATGGTGACAGGTAGGTCGGGTGTGATTAGTGTATATGGTGACAGGTAGGTCGGGGTGTGATTAGTGTATATGGTGACAGGTAGGTCGGTGTGTGATTAGTGTATATGGTTACAGGTAGGTCGGTGTGTGATTAGTGTATATGGTGACAGGTAGGTCGGTGTATGATTAGTGTTATATGGTGACAGGTAGGTCGGTGTATGATTAGTGTATATGGTGACAGGTAGGTCGGTGTGTGATTAGTGTGTATGGTGACAGGTAGGTCGGGGTGTGATTAGTGTATATGGTGACAGGTAGGTCGGTGTATGATTAGTGTATATGGTGACAGGGTAGGTCGGGGTGTGATTAGTGTATATGGTGACAGGTAGGTCGGGGTATGATTAGTGTATATGGAGACAGGTAGGTCGGTGTATGAGTAGTGTATATGGTGACAGGTAGGTCGGTGTGTGATTAGTGTATATGGTGACAGGTAGGTCGGGTGTGATTAGTGTATATGGTGACAGGTAGTTCGGTGTATGATTAGTGTATATGGTGACAGGTAGGTCGGGGTGATTAGTGTATATGGTGACAGGTAGGTCGGGGTGTGATTAGTGTATATGGTGACAGGTAGGTCGGGGTGATTAGTGTATGGTGTCAGTAGGTCGGTGGAGTAATATGGTCGGTCGGTGTGATTAGTGTATATGGTGACAGGTAGGTCGGTGTGTGATTAGTGTATATGGTGACAGGTAGGTCGGGGTGTGATTAGTGTATATGGTGACAGTAGGTCGGTGTGTGATTAGTGTATATGGTGACAGGTAGGTCGGTGTATGATTAGTGTATATGGTGACAGGTAGGTCGGGGTGTATGATTAGTGTATATGGTGACAGGTAGTTAGTGTGATTAGTGTATATGGTGACAGGTAGGTCGGGGTGTGATTAGTGTATATGGTGACAGGTAGGTCGGTGTGATTATTGTATATGGTGACAGGTAGGTCGGGTATGATTAGTGTATATGGTGACAGGTAGGTCGGTATATGATTAGTGTATATGGTGACAGGTAGGTCGGTGTATGATTAGTGTATATGGTGACAGGTAGGTCGGTGTGTGATTAGTGTATATGGTGACAGGTAGGTCGGGTGTGATTAGTGTATATGGTGACAGGTAGGTCGGGGTGTGATTAGTGTATATGGTGACAGGTAGGTGGTGTGTGATTAGTGTATATGGTGACAGGTAGGTCGGTGTGTGATTAGTGTATATGGTGACAGGTAGGTCGGGGTGTGATTAGTGTATATGGTGACAGGTAGGTCGGTGTGTGATTAGTGTATATGGTGACAGGTAGGTCGGTGTATGATTAGTGTATATGGTGACAGGTAGGTCGGTATATTATTAGTGTATATGGTGACAGGTAGGTCGGGGTGTGATTAGTGTATATGGTGACAGGTAGGTCGGTGTGATTAGTGTATATGGTGACAGGTAGGTCGGGTATGATTAGTGTATATGGTGACAGGTAGGTCGGGGTATGATTAGTGTATATGGTGACAGGTAGGTCGGGGTGTGATTAGTGTATATGGTGACAGGTAGGTCGGGGGGTGTGATTAGTGTATATGGTGACAGGTAGGTCGGGTTATGATTAGTGTATATGGTGACAGGTAGGTCGGTGTATGATTAGTGTATATGGTGACAGGTAGGTCGGTGTGTGATTAGTGTATATGGTGACAGGTAGGTCGGGTGTGATTAGTGTATATGGTGACAGGTAGGTCGGTGTATGATTAGTGTATATGGTGACAGGTAGGTCGGTGTATGATTAGTGTATATGGTGACAGGTAGGTCGGTGTATGATTAGTGTATATGGTGACAGGTAGGTCGGGTGTGATTAGTGTATATGGTGACAGGTAGGTCGGTGTGATTAGTGTATATGGTGACAGGTAGGTCGGTGTATGATTAGTGTATATGGTGACAGGTAGGTCGGGTATGATTAGTGTATATGGTGACAGGTAGGTCGGTGTATGATTAGTGTATATGGTGACAGGTAGGTCGGTGTATGATTAGTGTATATGGTGACAGGTAGGTCGGTGTATGATTAGTGTATATGGTGACAGGTAGGTCGGTGTATGATTAGTGTATATGGTGACAGGTAGGTCGGGTGTGATTAGTGTATATGGTGACAGGTAGGTCGGGGTGTGATTAGTGTATATGGTGACAGGTAGGTTGGTGTATGATTAGTGTATATGGTGACAGGTAGGTCGGGGTATGATTAGTGTATATGGTGACAGGTAGGTCGGTGTATGATTAGTGTATATGGTGACAGGTAGGTCGGTGTGTGATTAGTGTATATGGTGACAGGTAGGTCGGTGTATGATTAGTGTATATGGTGACAGGTAGGTCGGTGTGTGATTAGTGTATATGGTGACAGGTAGGTCGGTGTGTGATTAGTGTATATGGTGACAGGTAGGTCGGTGTGTGATTAGTGTATATGGTGACAGGTAGGTCGGTGTGTGATTAGTGTATATGGTGACAGGTAGGTCGGTGTGAGATTAGTGTATATGGTGACAGCATGGATGTCCGCAGAACTTTTTCCAGGGGGGGCGTCCTTTTAAGTCACCCATGCCCCGCCCCCCCTTTTGACAATTTCATGAAGAGGAGGGGCTTAATCATTATCACATAAAGTGCGATACCCTTCCCCTCCCCCTGCCACATTTGGCACTTTTTGGGGGGAGAATGTATCTGGTTTTGCCGTGGTGATCTGAGCCACATACAAAACAATGCAAAATATGCTGCGACCACAGCAAGTGAAGATATAAATAAATATACAATTAGGCAAATCGATCAATTACAAAAAAACACCTGCATGGTGCAGCATTGGCATTGGAGTTCCGCTTAAAAAACTAATTAAAAGTCAGCAGCTACAAATACTGCGGCTGCTGAATTTTAATAATCGGACACTTACCTGTCCCAGGATCCAGCGATGTGGGGGATCGAGCTGTGCGGTGCGCTGTGACTGGCCAGACAATCATCTGGGACCTGTGACATTTCCCAGGTGATTGCAGAGAGGGGGGGGGAGGTGAACTGACTTCCGGCTCCGCAGAGCCCCGGGAGGAAGTGGGAGCTGAGATCCTTTTTAGAAGTTTCCCCTAAGGCCCCTTTCACACCGGGCGTTTTTTCATGCGGTACAGCGCTAAAAATAGCGCCTGTTCACCACCTGAAAAAATCCGGCCCCTTTAACTCCAGTGTGAAAGCCGGCGGGCTTTCACACTGGAGCGGTGCGCTAGCAGGACGGCAAAAAAAGTCCTGCTAGCAGCATCTTTTGAGCGGTATAGGAGCGGTTTGTTCACCGCTCCTTCCCATTGATTTGAATGGGAAACCGCGGTAAAACCGCCGCAAAGCGCCGCTACGGTGGCGCTCTGCGGGGGTGTTTAACCCTTTTTCGGGCCGCTCGCGGGGGTAAAACCGCACTGCGAGCAGCCGAATACCGCGGTTAAAAACGACGGTAAAGCAGCGCTAAATATAGCTCCCCCCCCAGTGTGAAAGGGGCCTTAACAAAAGACATGCCAAATGTGGCACTTCAGGGGGTCACCTTCCCTTAAAGCGTAAGTTCCATTTTTGGGTGGAACTTCACTTTAATTTCTGTATAGGCACAACAACATCTAGGGCTGCAACTAAAGATTTATTTTTATAAATCGATTACAGGGGGTCGAACTCGTTAGGGACTGGCCGCCTGTACGGAAGTCGGAAATGTTCGTAAGTCGGCCGCGAATGCGCAGACCGACAAATACGGAGATTTCCGGACATTTCCGATGTTCCGTCTAATGCCGTTCTGCGCATGCGCGGCAAATTACGGACATTTCCGGCATTTTCCGACGCTCCGTATGGCTGCGCATGCGCATAACGGCCGAAAGACGGCGAAAACCACCGAAAAATGGCGGAGGGTCCCTGCCTCACCCCGTTCGTAAGTAGGGGTTGTTCGTAGGTCGGGTGTTCGTAAGACGGGGACCCCCTGTATTTGGCCGATTTATTGTTTCGATTAATCGGTTAATAACCTTTAAAAAGTGTGGTGTATAATTTAGTTAATATGTAAAGTTTAAAAAAAAAAAAAATAATTTATTCTTGAATATCTCTATACTCGGGTAAATATAAATATCCAACTATATGGTTAGGGAGCAAAATCTCTAATCCACTGTGAGAATAACAGACAGAAGAGATATACTGTATATACTATTAGAGGAGATATATACTGTATACACTATTAGAGGAGATATATACTGTATATACTATTAGAGGAGATATATACTGAATATACTATTAGAGGTTGAATCTGGTAAATATCCTCAGACTCTGATCTTTTTTTATTTAAAGAAAAAAAAAAGACAGTTTTGCAGATTTTCAAACAGAACTGTAATATATAATACAATACAATAATTCTTGCCATACAAAAATAAGGTCTTCCTTAAAAAAAAAATGTAATTTAAAGAACGTTCGTTCGATTTTTGAATCGGTAGTGGGGTCAAATCGATGTTGAACCACTCACTTCCTGCCCAGGACTACATATCCCATGATTCATTGCTCCTCACACATTCACAAGCACTTACTGACATGTATGGAGGGTGTACTGAGCTGTATGTGGGCTGCACTGTATTTCCTGATATGTAAACAAATAATGTATTCTGTATGCAGGCCAACTAATCGACTGGCAGATTAATTGATTATGAAAATAGTAATCGATTCATTTCATAATCAATTAGTTGTTTCAGCCCTAAAACATCTATATGTTATGTTGCTGTGCTTAACCACTTGCCTACCGGCACCTTCACCCCCGTCAGGCCCAGGGCAATTTTCAGCTTTCAGCGCTGTCACATTTTGAATGACAATTGCGCCATCATGCTACACTGTACACAAATTATCTTGGTGGTATTTAATCACCACTGGGGATGTATTTTTTGTTATACAAACAAAGACTGACAATTAAGCAAAACCTTTATTTTTTTTTTATCTTCTTTTATTACATTTTTTAAATAAGTTTTTTTTTTTTTTTTTTTCCTTCACTGATGGTCACTGATAGGGGGCTTTTATAGGTGGCACTGATGGTCACTGATAGGGGCTTTTATAGGTGGCACTGATGGTCACTGATAGGGGCTTTTATAGGTGGCACTGATGGTCACTGATAGGGGGCTTTTATAGGTGGCACTGATTGGCAGCACTGATAGAACTGGTTAAGCAGTATGTTGCTTTTAGTGGGCGGTGCTGTGAAAAAGAATAATGTAGTTCAATGTGGTCACCGTACGGCAATTATTGGGTTAAATCAGGTGGTGAGGAGGCAAAATATTGCCTCCTCACCACCTCTGAAAAGTGATCCAAGCATGGAACTTTTCAGAGAAGTAGCAGACATTTCCACACATGTGAAGGAGCCCTAAGAGTAGCCAAGCAACAGCACCAGGGAAGTAAAGTGTTAAATATCCACATGATAACAGACTGTGTATCACCTTAAAATGTTTGCTTGAAACTTCTGTTGACATTAAGTGTGCAGTTTAATGATTAACTGAAAATAGGAGCTCAGACAACCTCTGACAACACGGAAGGAGATGGAGGTGTCGGTCTGATAATAAATAAGGCTGAGTTCCTGTGAAGTGAAAGTTTCTCTTATCATGTTTGACTTTCCTTCCTATTGTGGTTTCTCCTTCCAACAGCCCCTTCCTGGCACCTCCTTCCCCTTATATATGACCACGCCCCTTTCTCCACAAAGTTCCTTTTCCTCCTCCCACTTCTTTCCTCACAAACTTTCTGTAAGGTAGGGTGACCAGATGTCCCCGATTTCAGGGGACAGTCCCCGGATTGAGGACACTGTCCCCGGACCAAGTTTGTCCCCGGTTTTGTCCCCGGATTTGACTTCAACAGGAGCTGGGGGGCAATTATCAAAGACAGTCAGTGCAGAATAAAAAAACGGATTTACACCCCCCCCCCCCCCCCGCTCCTACTAGCTTAGGGGGGTGTATTTTTTCATGTTCTTCTGCCTTGGCTCAAATCCCGGTGTTGTATCATTAGCCGTCCCCCATCACCAAGTGTCCGCTGTGTACTACGCATGCAGTACACAGGACACCCTGATTCTGAAAATTGCTGAGGATGAACGGCGCCGTGAGTCCACTTTCAAGCCCCACCATCCAAGTGGACATAGAGTTAGAATATAAAAGAGCCGAGCGCATCGAGGCCGTGCCCGAAGCGTGGCGAGCGAAGCGAGGGGCCCTCTAAGTTTGACTAACCCTATGTCCGCTTGGATGGTGGGGGCTTCCCCTCCACTCACGGCGCAGGCGCCGTTCATCTTCCGACAATTTCCGAAAATCTTCATGCTTCGTACTGCGCATGCGCTGCGCATGTGCAGTACACTTCGGACACCTAGTGACAGCCGGACACTTCGTGATAGAACACCGGCCAGTCGCCTGCCTTCTTATCTCCTTGTCTTCCCCGGCAGAGTCATTTTCCTCCGATCCCCACCCAGTAGTATCCGGGGCCCGGAGGGTGAGACCTGAGAGGCTGTGAGGCAGGCGGTGGCAGCGACGGGCAGAGAGGCAGCTGAGCTCATCTGACGATGTCCGGCAGCCGGAATAGAGGGGAAGCCGATCCAATCGTGGGGCTGCCGGTGCCTTCAAGGCTTCAACACAGGGGTGCTTTGGGGGTGTCTGTGAATAGACTACATTGCACTGTGTCTGTCTCTCTGGCATAATGGATGGTATCAGAACTCACAGGCAGCGGCACTTATTGGTCAGAAGTTAACAAAATCAGCACCCAGCAGCCATGTCATGTGACACACTGTGACAGAGCCAGCCAGAGCCATGATAGAGCGCCCGCCGCCTGTGAGTTATCATAATGCTGATGATCTTTACCAGTTTCCGATCACCTTATAGCAGATTTACTGCTACAGGGGGGTTGCGCTGCGCAGGATGACTTGTATACGTGATCCTGCATTTCTGGGTATCAGAGCCAATCAGCGGATCCGGCGGACTCACCTAGTGGTCTGCCTATGTAAACAAGGCAGTTCACCATTCTGTCAGTGTGGAAGACATCGGTCCTGTGTTCCTGCAAAGCAGGTACAGGGATCTATGTCTTCCCTTAGTAAAATCACCTCCCCCACAGTGAGAAAACACTTGTTAGGCACATATTTAACCCACTGATTGCCCTAGATGTTATCCCCTTCCCAGCCAGTGTCATTAGTACAGTGACAGTGCATATTTTTATCACTGATCTCTGTATTAGTGTCACTGGTTCCCACAAAGTGTCAAAAGTGTCACTAATGAAAAAGTCAGACGGAAACTTTTCATCGGATATTCCGATTGTGTGTGTGTGTGTGTGTATGCCTCGTCTGACTTTTTTTTTTTATATTCTGACGGACCTAGAAATAGAACAGGTTTTAAATATTTCAGACGGAATCAATTCCTATCGGGAAAACCGCTCGTCTGTATGCTGTTCTGACAGACCAAAAACGACGCATGCTCGGAAGCAAGTACGAGACGGAAGCTATTGGCTACTGGCTATTGAACTTCCTTTTTCTAGTCCCGTCGTACGTGTTGTAGGTCACCGCGTTCTGGACGGTGGGACTTTGGTGTGATCGTATGTAGGCAAGACCGCTTGAGCGGAACTCCGTTGGAAAAACCTTCGGACACGGCATTGGTGTCCGATTTGTCCACCGCAATATCGCAGTCCCGCTATGAGTCGCTGATTGCTGCCATTACTAGTAAAAAAATAAAAATATGTCCCCGGATTTCATTTAGAAAATCTGGTCACTTTACTGTAAGATTAACCCTATCCTGTGTTTCCTTCTCCACACTGTCATGCCCCGCCCCCGATATCATTCCTTTCAGTCCTTTTCCACTCCCTCACTGACACCTTACTGATTCCAGGGGGAGACTTGATCTCCTCCTCCTGTGGACACCCATGAGTGACAGGTAGGTCGGGGTATATGGTGACAGGTAGGTCGGTGTGTGATTAGTGTATATGGTGACAGGTAGGTCGGTGTATGATTAGTGTATATGGTGACAGGTAGGTCGGGTGTGATTAGTGTATATGGTGACAGGTAGGTCGGTGTGTGATTAGTGTATATGGTGACAGGTAGGTCGGTGTGTGATTAGTGTATATGGTGACAGGTAGGTCGGTGTATGATTAGTGTATATGGTGACAGGTAGGTCGGGGTGTGATTAGTGTATATGGTGACAGGTAGGTCGGGTGTGATTAGTGTATATGGTGACAGGTAGGTCGGTGTATGATTAGTGTATATGGTGACAGGTAGGTCGGTGTATGATTAGTGTATATGGTGACAGGTAGGTCGGTGTATGATTAGTGTATATGGTGACAGGTAGGTCGGTGTATGATTAGTGTATATGGTGACAGGTAGGTCGGGTGTGATTAGTGTATATGGTGACAGGTAGGTGGGGGTGTGATTAGTGTATATGGTGACAGGTAGGTCGGTGTATGATTAGTGTATATGATGACAGGTAGGTCGGTGTGTGATTAGTGTATATGGTGACAGGTAGGTCGGTGTATGATTAGTGTATATGGTGACAGGTAGGTCGGTGTATGATTAGTGTATATGGTGACAGGTAGGTCGGTGTATGATTAGTGTATATGGTGACAGGTAGGTCGGGGTGTGATTAGTGTATAAGGTGACAGGTAGGTCGGTGTATGATTAGTGTATATGGTGACAGGTAGGTCGGTGTATGATTAGTGTATATGGTGACAGGTAGGTCGGTGTGTGATTAGTGTATATGATGTCAGGTAGGTCGGTGTGTGATTAGTGTATATGGTGACAGGTAGGTCGGGGTGTGATTAGTGTATATGGTGACAGGTAGGTCGGTGTATGATTAGTGTATATGGTGACAGGTAGGTCGGGGTGATTAGTGTATATGGTGACAGGTAGGTCGGGGTGATTAGTGTATATGTGACAGGTAGGTCGGTGTATGATTAGTGTATATGGTGACAGGTAGGTCGGGGTATGATTAGTGTATATGGTGACAGGTAGGTCGGTGTGTGATTAGTGTATATGGTGACAGGTAGGTCGGGGTATGATTAGTGTATATGGTGACAGGTAGGTCGGGGTGTGATTAGTGTATATGATGACAGGTAGGTCGGGGTATGATTAGTGTATATGATGACAGGTAGGTCGGTGTGTGATTAGTGTATACGGTGACAGGTAGGTCGGTGTGATTAGTGTATATGGTGACAGGTAGGTCGGTGTGATTAGTGTATACGGTGACTGTAATGATCTCTGGAATACTGAAGTATTTCTCTATTACACAGTGGTGGGTTCTCCTCCCTGTTTTAAGGCTAACTCTGTCCGGAGAAGTCCATTATCTGGATGGAAGGCATTGTTCAGTGTTGCCGCTTGTAGCCATTAATGTCTAAACCGCTGGCAACAAAAGTGAGTACACCCCTAAGTGAAAAATGTCCAAATTGGGCCCAAAGTGTGAATATTTTGTGTGGCCGCCATTATTTTCCAGCACTTCCTTAACCCTCTTGGGCATGGAGGTCACCAGAGCTTCACAGGTTGGCACTGGAGTCCTTTTCCCCTCCTCCATGACCACATCACAGAGCTGGTGGATGTTGGAGACCTTGTGCTCCTCCACCTTCTGTTTGAGGATGTCCCACAGATGATCAATAGGGTTTAGGTCTGGAGACTTCTTGGCCACATACAATTTGAGGGGTGTACTCACTTTTGTGAGATACTAATTATATGTGTGTGTATAATGTGTCATTTCAAAGTTTTGATAATGGTGACTCGGTGCACATGTAGGGTGAAGGCCTACACAATCACAGCATAGGTGAGGTCTAAATAGTTGCTGATCACTCACTGTGTTCATTCAGAAAAATAATTTACTGGCCCCTTCCCTCGCTCTCCACCCTGACACATCCCCCGCAGTCAGGGCCGTCTTTAATATTGATTGGACCCTGGAAAAACATTTTCTTGGGCCCCCCCAAGACTCGTCAAGTTTCAAACTTTCCCATTGAAGTTACAGTCACCACAAGCCGAATGCAGCATCTTCTCCTGAATGCTGGCAAACTGCCTCTGCAAAGCAATCCACTGATCACTTTATAGAGGTGCAGAAGGAACTGCAGCACATGTGAGAAGGGCCTGTGAGGTGAAAGGTCAACTTTATGCCACAAAGGGCTGAACCCGACTCTCCTGTATACTCCATTTATATTGTGGACCTACTGAACAGTAAAGCTCGTTCTGAGACTGAATCCCAGTGATGGTCAACAGATGAGATTTTGGAGGCCTCAACTGCAGCCCCGACAGGCCAAAGGGTTGTGCATATTATTTAGTGCTATACATACTACAGGAGCCAATCAGAGACTGCGGATGTACTACAGGAGTCAATCAGAGACTGCGGATGTATAGTTGCCAACATTGGGGGGGGGGATAGATAGATGTGTATTCCAGAGTTCAACAAATCAGCAGATAAAGATACTCCAAACATCTGGTGTTGGAGCTTTAATCATCCCGGCACCATGGTTGTTATGGTGTCAGGATGATTGAAGCACATTATTTCTATTACATTGTAATATAAAATTAAATCATTCAACTCACCATAATGCATAATCAGTGGGACCCCTGAGCGTGTCACCTGCCATCAGTCCCACCCCATTGGAGCCCCCCTTACATCAGTCCCCCCTTACATCAGTCCCACCCCATTGGAGCCCCCCTTACATCAGTCCGCCCCTTACATCAGTCCCCCCCATTGGAGCCCCCCTTACATCAGTCCCCCCATTGGAGCTGCCCTTACATCAGTCCCCCCCCATTGGAGCCCCCTTACATCAGTTCCCCCCCCCATTGGAGCCCCCCTTACATCAGCCCCCCCCCATTGGAGCCCCCCTTACATCAGTCCCCCCCCCATTGGAGCCCCCCTTACATCAGTTCCCCCCCCCATTGGAGCCCCCCTTACATCAGTTCCCCCCCCATTGGAGCCCCCCTTACATCAGTTCCCCCCATTGGAGCCCCCCTTACATCAGTTCCCCCCCCATTGGAGCCCCCCTTACATCAGTTCCCCCCATTGGAGCCCCCCTTACATCAGTTCCCCCCCCCCCATTGGAGCGCCCCTTACATCAGGTATAACGGTGTCAGCGCCGCCATTACGGTTTCCCCATTCAGAGGGGGAACAAAATAGAGGCGGAGCCAGCCACGTGGCTACAATAGAAATTAAGCTGCGGCGCCGCCCACCCCGCCCCTTTCCATAACAGGTCAGAGATGGACCCTCAGCAGGGGGTGGGCGGCGCCGCAGCTTAATCTATTGCAGCCACCTGTGTTCTTCTGGCAGAGACATTGTTTCCACTGGCTGCAGATTTTTAGCGGTGGCGGCGAAAAATCAGGAAAAGGGTCTAAATCCCAGGAATGTCCCGGGAAATTCTGGACAGTTGGCAAGTATGCGGATGTACTATAGGAGACAATCAGAGACGATTGAATATATACAATAGGGAACATATTACAGAGCGCACATTCAAGAAAGACATTTATCCTGCAGGGCTGGTTAAAAACACCTGAATATATTCAATAAATACAAGAAATACCGGGGGGGGGGGGGGGGGGGGCCCCCACACTATATGGTCATATAGTGCTAAGCCCACTTACTGCGACACCCCTCCCCCTCCTCATTACCTCTTATTTAGTGGCCACCAGTGTATAGGAGGAATCCCTTCAGTTCTCCCACATAGAGGAGTTTGGTTCCCATGGTTGAGACGCAGATTCTTTCATTCTATTACTAGGGTAGGACCCACTAATTCGGGGTACTTTGTCGCAGTAAGTGGGCTTAGCACTATATGTCCATATAATGTGACCAAACCCCCCCCCCCCCCCGTATTTCTTGTATTTATTGTATTTATTGAATATATTCAGGTGTTTTTAACCAGCCCTGCAGGAAATGTCATTCTTGAATGTGCGCTCTGTAATATGTTCCCGATTGTTTGTTGGTGTTATGGCAGCACCATCTGTAATCTAAACACATTAGGGTGAGCTTCTCAAATATGTTTGTTTTGTATGAATATAATCTGTCATCAATCTGAAGACACCTTCATCCCCATAAAGGTAAATATGTCCTTTCAGCAAAGCACATCTAAAAAGCAAACACACTGATGCTTCAAATACTGATAAGCTGTTAAACAATCATGCACACAGTAAAGTCCCAACCGCCACCTGTGGTGTTGCAGCTTCACTTCCAGTAGCCTCTAATATTGCAGGGCGTCTAACAGCTTTGTAGGTTCTTGGACACAATTGGTTGTGACATAAACATCACTTTTTGTGGATGTACCTGCCAGAGGGTACAACACACTACATTTTTTATAGGTCTATATATTAAGGATGAGATTTGGGGTCTTTTCTCCCATGGGGTGGGATATGAAGGTATATGGGGGGCTCTCCATAGAGGAGGAGTGTGTATACCCCGGAGATAGGAGGAGCCCCCCGGTATACACAGAGCATTCCACCCCCCATATCCCCCCCCCCCCCCCCCCTGTCACCACTGATCACCATTCCTGTGTACAGAGATCAGTCATTTCATCCATTACACCATCACTGACCCCCCACCCAACACTCACCTCCATACACAGGAGACATCGCTCCACTCATCAGGTCTCGGTCGGTGATGTGCTCCGTGTCTGGGCTCTACACTGATCCTCTATACAAGTATTCCTCACTGTCACACCCCTTTCTTAGACCCCTTTCACACTGGGGCGTTTTTTTAGGTGTTTTTCAGGCACTTTAGCGTTATAAAAAGCGCCTGAAAAAACGCCCCAGTGTGAAAGGCGTACTGATCACTGATAAACATTCAGCCAGGCTGTAAGAATGGAGCAAAACCAACAAAGATGAGAAACAAACACTGAAAACCTCAAGTCAGCAGAGCTACAAAATAACAAAAGTAACTTCTTCTTTACACATCACATCACTCCGCCCATCTTTCCATTCTGTGTCCTAAAATCTCCTCCCCCATCCCATCCCCCTATACATCATGTCCTGTAATACAGGTAGGTCGGGGTGTGATTAGTGTATATGATGACAGGTAGGTCGGTGTATGATTAGTGTATATGGTGACAGGTAGGTCGGGTGTGATTAGTGTATATGGTGACAGGTAGGTCGGTGTGTGATTAGTGTATATGGTGACAGGTAGGTCGGTGTGTGATTAGTGTATATGGTGACAGGTAGGTCGGTGTATGATTAGTGTATATGGTGACAGGTAGGTCGGTGTATGATTAGTGTATATGGTGACAGGTAGGTCGGAGTGTGATTAGTGTATATGGTGACAGGTAGGTCGGTGTATGATTAGTGTATATGGTGACAGGTAGGTCGGTGTATGATTAGTGTATATGGTGACAGGTAGGTCGGAGTGTGATTAGTGTATATGGTGACAGGTAGGTCGGGGTGTGATTAGTGTATATGGTGACAGGTAGGTCGGTGTGTGATTAGTGTATATGGTGACAGGTAGGTCGGGGTATGATTAGTATATATGGTGACAGGTAGGTCGGTGTGTGATTAGTGTATATGGTGACAGGTAGGTCGGTGTGTGATTAGTGTATATGGTGACAGGTAGGTCGGGGTGTGATTAGTGTATATGGTGACAGGTAGGTCGGGGTGTGATTAGTGTATATGGTGACAGGTAGGTCGGGGTGTGATTAGTGTATATGGTGACAGGTAGGTCGGTGTATGATTAGTGTATATGGTTACATGTAATAGAGAGGGAGGAGGGGCTGTACATGTAATAGAGAAGGAGGAGGGGCTGTACATGCAATAGAGAGGGAGGAGGGGCTGTACATGCAATAGAGAGGGAGGAGGGGCTGTACATGCAATAGAGAGGGAGGAGGGGCTGTACATGCAATAGAGAGGGAGGAGGGGCTGTACATGCAATAGAGAGGGAGGAGGGGCTGTACATGTAATAGAGAGGGAGGAGGGGCTGTACATGTAATAGAGAGGGAGGAGGGGCTGTACATGCAATAGAGAGGGAGGAGGGGCTGTACATGTAATAGGAGGGGGAGGAGGGGCTGTACATGCAATAGAGAGGGAGGAGGGGCTGTACATGCAATAGAGAGGGAGGAGGGGCTGTACATGTAATAGGAGGGGGAGGAGGGGCTGTACATGCAATAGAGAGGGAGGAGGGGCTGTACATGCAATAGAGAGGGAGGAGGGGCTGTACATGTAATAGGAGGGGGAGGAGGGGCTGTACATGCAATAGAGAGGGAGGAGGGGCTGTACATGTAATAGAGAGGGAGGAGGCTCTGTATACATAATATAGAGGGACAAGGCTTTGCATGTAGAAGGGTCACATCACATCCATTGGGTTGTCTAGTATTTGTGATTATGTGCATACACCTCAATCATTGTAGTAGTAGTAGTAGTAGTAGTAGTATGGACATATATATATCTAGATCTGAGAGATTTTGTACAAAAGAGGTAGTTCATTCCTGCAATACACATTTATTGATAGGGTTACATAATATATATACAAATTACACACCAGATACTATTTACAACACAATGTACAGTGTAGGTCCCCTGGCTTACATGATATTTACAAATTACTGACAGAACCATATTTACAATACAATATAAGGTGCAAGTATAGAGTTAGATTACCTGTTAGCTTCAGGTCAGCCCATGGCGACTGCCGTGTGTTCCCACACCAGAAAGGAAAAAATTAGCTCGCTCACAAAGCATTATATCCCCCCCTACTTCCTGTATTGTGGCTAATATAATTCTCCCTAATTGGTCACTGTACCTAGTACATGTATATTGGGCACAGCCTGATTGTAGGGACTTACTAAAACATTTAATGTGAAAATGGCTTAATGTAGCTTAACGTGTAATAAAGTGCCTAAACCTCAATCAATTGCCCTGAAACTTTGCACAGCCTAAGATCTCAACTTCCCAAACCCATCCGAGAAGTTTCATGCGATTCGGTGTTCCACAGGGCAAACTAGGCACGTTAAGCTTGTTTTTTGGAGAGCTTAACGTACAAAAAAGACCTTAAATGTTAACCAATTTCCCCAAACTTCACACAATAGAAGACTCTATCCATGCCAACATATTCTGAAAGTTTCAGCTGATTTGGTTAATCACACCAAAAGTTATTCACATTAAGCTATATTTCACAATGCTAAAACATTTAATGTGAAAATGGCTTAATGTAGCTTAATGTAGCTTAACGTGTAATAAAGTGCCTAAACCTCAATCGATTGCCCTGAAACTTTGCACAGCCTAAGATCTCAACTTCCCAAACCTATTCAAGAAGTTTCATGCGATTCCGAGTTTCACAAGGCAAATTAAGGACATTAAGCTTGTTTTTTGGAGCTTAATGTGGCTTAACGTACAAAAAAGACCTTAAATGTTAACCAATTTCCTCCAAACTTCACACAATAGAAGACTCTATCCATGCCAACATATTTTGAAAATTGCAGCTCATTTAGTAAATCACACCAAAAGTTATTCACATTAAGCTATATTTTACAATGCTAAAATGTTTAATGTAAAGAGCTTAACGTACCATAATGTGCCTTAACCTAAATCAATTGTCTTGAAACTTTGCACAGCCTAAGTTCTTAACTTCCCAAACCTATCCAAGAAGTTTCATGCGATTCGGAGTTCCACAAGGCAAATTAAGGACATTAAGCTTGATTTCCTGACAGACTCCATGGCAGCCTACGTGTGGGTTAACCCCGCCTCCTCTCCAATGCTATAGGACCCCCTACCCTATAAGATTGAGCTCACCTGTACAGACTGTGTTCCTTTTTTGTCCTCCTCCATTGGACCTTCACATGCTGTTCGTGTCTGGTTGGATTTCGGATCTCTCTTCTGGCATACCTGTGTGGTGCAAGCTCAGTGCTCAGCCATGGGCGGGCGAGTAGCTTTGAGGCTGGATGGTTCCCCATTACTGGGTGATTGCCTCTGTATGCTCATCGGACGGACGGACAGGTCTCATCAACGGCTGGCAAGGTCTGCATTTCATCTCCTTCCTTTGCTCCATGGCAGTCATGTATTTGTTGATATTTTGTGTGTGTGTCCCTCTCGGTATTTCCCTGTATCGCCGGCACCTCAGTGTCCCTCATGGCGATTGAAACGCTTCTGCGTTCCAGGCCGCAGCGGTGCTTCCGGGTCGCGACCGCCGCCGTCGTTCTGCGCATGCGCGGGGCCTTCATGGAAGCGAGGCTTGGTTCGCGCATGCGCGGAGCGGTGGAATGTCCGGCGGCCGCGCATGCGCTGTCCGGCTGTTTTCCCTCAACGCAGGCGCGATGTTGGGGAGGGCAGTGACGTCATTTCAGGCGGGGGATTTGATTGTCTGCCATCTCCTGTCATGATGGGATTCCCACAGGCAGTGAGCGGCAGCTTCCCCCAGCCTGGTCTGCATTTATCTGGCTAAATTTTCTTCCCTTAATGGGGAAAGTAATAAATAAATAAAAATATTCAGGTATATAAAATTTTATATATATATTTAAAAAAAAAAAAAAAAAAGAGAGAAAATGTAAAAAGACATGATACCTATAGACACTTGTACTTTGTTTTTATGCATCTATGTTTTATTGTTTTGATGTGAGTAAAAAAAAAAAAATAAATAAATATAAATAATGAATATTTTAATCTCACTGATTGGCTCGGTATGTGTAGCATTCCGGGTTATCTGCAGACCGTGCGTGTCATGATGACGTTGTGTCCAGTGGTTATGGACAGGTCACTGCCTTCATACGGCCAACCCTCACGCACAAGGTATGTGCAGGTGAGGGGAGGGGCAGAGGTTGCAGTCTCAAAGGATGAGATTGCGTTGGTGTCCCCCCCCCCGATCTTTTCTTTTTCAGATCGGACCCGCTAGTCGTGGTCCAGAACGACAGAGACCTTGCCACGCCACAACATTTACGAAGGAGATGTTCCCATTCCTCCTGCACCTACGGGAGATGTTGCCATTCCTCCTGCACCTACGGGAGATGTTGCCATTCCTCCTGCACCTAGAGGAAATGTTGCCATTCCTCCTGCACCTAGAGGAAATGTTGCCATTCCTCCTGCACCTAGAGGAGATGTTGCCACTCCTCCTGCACCTACGGGAGATGTTGCCACTCCTCCTGCACCTAGGGGAGATGTTGCCACTCCTCCGGCACCTAGGGGAGATGTTGCCATTCCTCCTGCACCTAGGGGAGATGTTGCCATTCCTCCTGCACCTAGGGGAGATGTTGCCATTCCTCCTGCACCTAGAGGAGATGTTGCCATTCCTCCTGCACCTAGAGGAGATGTTGCCATTCCTCCTGCACCTAGAGGAGATGTTGCCATTCCTCCTGCACCTAGAGGAGATGTTGCCATTCCTCCTGCACCTAGAGGAGATGTTGCCATTCCTCCTGCACCTAGAGGAGATGTTGCCATTCCTCCTGCACCTAGAGGAGATGTTGCCATTCCTCCTGCACCTAGAGTTGTTGCCATTCCTCCTCCATCCAGAGGAGATGTTGCCATTCCTCCTCCATCCAGAGGAGATGTTGCCATTCCTCCTCCATCCAGAGGAGATGTTGCCATTCCTCCTCCATCCAGAGGAGATGTTGCCATTCCTCCTCTATCCAGAGGAGATGTTGCCATTCCTCCTCCAGTCATTGCATCGCCCTATCAGCCGCCTGGATGGCAGAGCCTACTGGAGATGTGGACACGAGTCCTGGAGGACAAGTCTTTATTGACCACTGTTATGACTGGGCGGATGGGGATAAAAGAGGTGGAAAACAAGAATATAGAGTCTCTTGTGAAATGTGTGAGGTAGCAGTCTCTAAGGAAATGGGATGCATCCCACACATGGTGCCAGTTGTCCATTCCACCCGGGGTCTTGGCTGGCGTAGTCCAAAGGTTTTGGGTCCTTTCCAGCCCTACGCTGCTTCTCTGGATTCTTTGGTCAGCAAGTTGGAAGGTGATGAATGTATCAGAATATGTCTGGTTCCTCCATGGGGCAAAGAGATTAAGGAAGCCCTACCACCTCCCACCCCCCAGGATAAGTAAAATAGTTCTGTAGGCACCTGGGGAAAGATCGCTTTCCTCTCTTTGGCTCCTTACGGATGAGGAGTGAAAGAAGGTGGACAAGAAAATTTTGATGTCAAACAATACCCCCAGATTGTATGCCTTCAAGGCAGAAGAAGCGGGGGGTCTGGGAAACACCCCCCTCATAGATGCAGCTGTGTTGTGTTTGGGAAAGCAGGTTACTCTACCTTTAGAAGATGCTGTGCCATGCAAGACAAGCTTGAGAGAGATTGACCAAGACCTCAAGGAAACTTATGGGTTTGCTGGTATGGTTTGTAACCCTGCCCTGGCTCTAGTAGCTGTGTCTAAGGCTATGGAAGCCTGGATAAAGAAGATAGTCTTCGTACCCAGGTGAGCTTCGGAACAGTTCTCCAGAAGTTCAGCTATGACTAAGCGCCTTTGAGGCGTGAAACGCGTAAGCTACTGTTGCTGTTTTGCGGTATCGCATGAGGTGTCACTACTTTTTATCTTTTGCCTAATAAAGAAGTTTTTGCTGACGTGTGGCCATCCAGACTTCCCTTTTTTCCTCTCTGTTGTGATCAGAGCCTGCACCAGCTGTACCGAATCAGGGTGGACATCACTTTGCATCCAGACTCAGAGTGGTATTCATATTCTTATCTCTCCAGAAGTTCAGCCGTTATGGAGCTGAAGCAGGCGTTACTGTACACATCCCGAGGGTCGAGAAATTCCAGGAGGTATACCTAACCCTCTTCTTAAAGAAACAGTTTATGGTGACTAGTGTAGGTGTAATTTACCTATACAAGTATATAATATATAGAATTTGAAAGATTCAAAGGAAGGCTTTGTCGACCTTCTGTACGGCCGGGCGATGGGCTAATCTCAATCGACTTAAAATATGTTTTCCTCCGGTTACAGTTGGGTAAGACCATCTACTGTTCTTCTTCTACCTCCTTTTCGGGCTGACAGCCTCACCCGAGTCTTAAGAATTCCTCTGGCCATAGGGGCCCTTATCGTCTTATCACTATTTCAACGACCTCCTGTGGCTATCCTAGGATTAAGACCAGCTGTTGGTTCACAGGGAACAGGTAATCTCCACCTCGACCGGCTTCAGGTGGTTCCTAATTTAAAAAAAAAAAAAAAAAAAAGAAGAAAACTAATCGGCTCAATGGTCTCCGCGACCCCTATGGCCAAGTGGTCCCTGCAGAGGTTGTACCCTTTCCAGTCAGGATTTCTGCAGCATTGGAAATTAAGGGGCTTCAGTCAACCTATTAATGTATCATCAAACGGTGAGGAGCAGTCTCTTCTGGTGACTTCAGCGCAAAGTCTGATCAGTTGTCACTTCGTTGCCCCATCTCATGGGTCAAGGTCACGACCGATTGGAGAGCCCTCGGCAGTTTGGATCTTGCTCAGGAAGGTTGGGTATGCGTCTTCTCAACCCGGGCTAGAATGTTATGGATCTTCGGGCAGCCTTGTGTGCCCTTCAGTCCTTCTCCCATCTTCCGGAAGGGAGAGTCAGTATTATTAAGAATGGACGACACAATGGTGATCTCCAATTGTGAAGAGTCATAGTGGCACTCGAAGCTGCACACTATTCCGTGAGGGCGAGCCCATCACGTCTTGGGCCCAGAAGAGCTTGACCGGCGTTTCAACTGCCTATATCCCCAGAGTCCAGATTGTCTGAGTGGATTTCCTGTTGCGTATTCGGTTAGACACTAACGAGGGGTCTCTTAGTGTGCAGACATTCAAGTGGCTGTTCCTGGGAGTCATGCCCGAGGTGGATCTATTCTCTTCCCAGGCAACTTCAAGCTGATGAGGTGTTACAGCTCGGGGCTGTTGCGGCTAGACCTCTGGAATGGATGCCCTGACAGATCGATTGAGTTTCAAGAGGGCATACGCTTTCCACCACTCCCCATTAATTCTCAGGTTATTATGAAGATCTCATGCGGAAGCGGTCAAAGTGGTGGCAGTAGCTCCTTACCAGTCGATCGAGCCGTGATTTCTCCTCCTGAGTCAGCTCAGCCTCCGGGATCCAGTGCTTCTTCTTCTCGGGTTGGACCTTCCGTTTTCAAGGGGCAGATCGGCACCCTTGTCCGGCTCAGGTGCGCTTAAGGGTGATTTACACTCTCATGAGCTCTACAGGGACGAGCACGAATTAGGTCAATAGGAGAATATGGGCCAAATCTGAAGAGTTCTCAACCTTCAGACAGATCATGAAGAAATCCAAAAGCTTACGATATCCTAAGCTTTCTTTTTTCTTCCAGTCTAGATTTGTCTCTATTCATCGGCTCCATCAGAGTCCAAGTCTTAGCCTTGTTGGCGTGCTCTGGAACTTCATGGGCTGTTCATCCTTGAGTTCAGCAGTTGTTCAGTGGGCAGTTAATACTCAGCCCTCAAAAGGGACCAAGTTTCTCAATTGGGATCTTTCCCTTGTCATCGACTCACTGTCTGAACTCAGTAATACGGGGTCCTTCCCGCTTCCTATTTGGAAACCTTCTGGCAAAAATCACTTTTCTGGTGGCTATTACCTTGGCTAAGAGGGTCTTAAAGGTTACATCCCTAAGTTACGAAGAATCTCGTCTGTTCTTCTTTCCGGACCGGATGGTCCTTATTTCTATGCTCAGCTCAATTCATGAATTACCTCCTAGGTTCCATGAGAACTAGGAAGTCGCCATACTTACATTTAGGACCCAGGGATCCACTGAAGTTCATCCTCTGGTTGGGGGCGAAACTCTGAAGGTTTGCCTGCAGGCTACTTCCTCGCTGTTAAGACACTCTCTACCTGATGGTCCTGCACTTTGACAATAGCAAACGGAATCAAGCTGCAGCCAGAACGACTACGGCCTGGATCGCACAGTTCATCCATCAACCTTTTTAGGACTAGGGTCTGGCTCCTCAGGAGGCAGTGCCGGCACGTTTCACCAGGGGTATAGCGGTTCATAGCCAGCAGCCCGTCACATGGCTCCAAAAGTGGTCTGCAAAGCGGCCTCATGGTCCTCTAATTGAACTTTAATGTCACATTACTGTATTGAGATTGCTTTACTGTCTTCTGTGAACTTTGGTTGATAAATCCTGTCGGTTGACGGGTCAAATTGAAATTATCTCTGTTCAGCATGCCCACCCGTGTGGATTGGCTAGTTATTTCCCACACGTAGGCTGCCATGGAGTCTGTCAGGAAAAAGGAAAATTTATTATCAAATACTTACCGTAATTTTCCTTTCCTGATGGACTCCATGGCAGACGGAGTTCCCACCCTTCAGTTATTGAGTAGGCTAGTTACGGAACACAGTCTGTACAGGTGAGCTCAATCTTATAGGGTAGGGGGTCCTATAGCATTGGAGAGGAGGCGGGGTTAACCCACACGTAGGCTGCCATGGAGTCCATCAGGAAAGGAAAATTACGGTAAGTATTTGATAATAAATTTTCCTTTTTTTGGGGAGCTTAATGTGGCTTAACGTACAAAAAAGACCTTAAATGTTATCCAATTTCCACCAAACTTTACACAATAGAAGACTCTATCCCTGCCAACATATTCTGAAAATTTCAGCTCATTTGGTTAATCACACCAAAAGTTATTTACGTTAAGCTATATTTTACAATACTAAAACATTTAATGTGAAAATGGCTTAATGTAGCTTAACGTATAATAAAGTGCCTAAACCTCAATCAATTGCCCTGAAACTTTGCACAGCCTAAGATCTCAACTTCCCAAACCCATCCGAGAAGTTTCATGCGATTCGGTGTTCCACAGGGCAAACTAGGCACGTTAAGCTTGTTTTTTGGAGAGCTTAACGTACAAAAAATACCTTAAATGTTAACCAATTTCCCCCAAACTTCACACAATAGAAGACTCTATCCATGCCAACATATTCTGAAAGTTTCAGCTGATTTGGTTAATCACACCAAAAGTTATTCACATTAAGCTACATTAAGCTACATTAAGCCATTTTCACATTAAATGTTTTAGCATTGTGAAATATAGCTTAATGTGAATAACTTTTGGTGTGATTAACCAAATCAGCTGAAACTTTCAGAATATGTTGGCATGGATAGAGTCTTCTATTGTGTGAAGTTTGGGGGAAATTGGTTAACATTTAAGGTCTTTTTTGTACGTTAAGCCACATTAAGCTCCCCAAAAAACAAGCTTAATGTCCGTAATTTGCCTTGTGAAACTCAGAATCGCATGAAACTTCTTGGATAGGTTTGGGAAGTTGAGATCTTAGGCTGTGCAAAGTTTCAGGGTAATCGATTGAGGTTTAGGCACTTTATTACACGTTAAGCTACATTAAGCTACATTAAGCCATTTTCACATTAAATGTTTTAGCATTGTGAAATATAGCTTAACGTGTAATAAAGTGCCTAAACCTCAATCGATTACCCTGAAACTTTGCACAGCCTAAGATCTCAACTTCCCAAACCTATCCAAGAAGTTTCATGCGATTCTGAGTTTCACAAGGCAAATTAAGGACATTAAGCTTGTTTTTTGGGGAGCTTAATGTGGCTTAACGTACAAAAAAGACCTTAAATGTTAACCAATTTCCTCCAAACTTCACACAATAGAAGACTCTATCCATGCCAACATATTTTGAAAATTGCAGCTCATTTAGTGAATCACACCAAAAGTTATTCACATTAAGCTATATTTTACAATGCTAAAACGTTTAATGTAAAGAGCTTAACGTACCATAATGTTCCTTAACCTCAATCAATTGTCTTGAAACTTTGCACAGCCTAGGTTCTTAACTTCCCAAACCTATCCAAGAAGTTTCATGCGATTCGGAGTTCCACAAGGTAAATTAAGGACATTAAGCTTGATTTTTGGGGAGCTTAATCTGGCTTAACATACAAAAAAGACCTTAAATGTTATCCAATTTCCACCAAACTTTACACAATAGAAGACTCTATCCATGCCAACATATTCTGAAAATTTCAGCTCATTTGGTTAATCACACCAAAAGTTATTTACGTTAAGCTATATTTTACAATACTAAAACATTTAATGTGAAAATGGCTTAATGTAGCTTAACGTATAATAAAGTGCCTAAACCTCAATCAATTGCCCTGAAACTTTGCACAGCCTAAGATCTCAACTTCCCAAACCCATCCGAGAAGTTTCATGCGATTCGGTGTTCCACAGGGCAAACTAGGCACGTTAAGCTTGTTTTTTGGAGAGCTTAACGTACAAAAAAGACCTTAAATGTTAACCAATTTCCCCCAAACTTCACACAATAGAAGACTCTATCCATGCCAACATATTCTGAAAGTTTCAGCTGATTTGGTTAATCACACCAAAAGTTATTCACATTAAGCTATATTTCACAATGCTAAAACATTTAATGTGAAAACGGCTTAATGTAGCTTAATGTAGCTTAACGTGTAATAAAGTGCCTAAACCTCAATCGATTGCCCTGAAACTTTGCACAGCCTAAGATCTCAACTTCCCAAACCTATCCAAGAAGTTTCATGCGATTCGGAGTTTCACAAGGCAAATTAAGGACATTAAGCTTGTTTTTTGGGGAGCTTAATGTGGCTTAACGTACAAAAAAAGACCTTAAATGTTAACCAATTTCCTCCAAACTTCACACAATAGAAGACTCTATCCATGCCAACATATTTTGAAAATTGCAGCTCATTTAGTAAATCACACCAAAAGTTATTCACATTAAGCTATATTTCACAATGCTAAAACGTTTAATGTAAAGAGCTTAACGTACCATAATGTGCCTTAACCTCAATCAATTGTCTTGAAACTTTGCACAGCCCAAGATCTCAACTTACCAAACCTATCCAAGAAGTTTAATGCGATTCAGTGTTCCTCAAGGCAAATTAGGGACATTAAGCTTGATTTTTGGGGAGCTTAATGTGGCTTAACGTAGAAAAAAGACCTTAAATGTTAACCAATTTCCTCCAAACTTCACACAATAGAAGACTCTATCCATGCCAACATATTCTGAAAATTTCAGCTCATTTGGTTAATCACACCAAAAGTTATTTACGTTAAGCTATATTTTACAATGCTAAAACATTTAATGTGAAAATGGCTTAATGTAGCTTAACGTGTAATAAAGTGCCTAAACCTCAATCAATTGCCCTGAAACTTTGCACAGCCTAAGATCTCAACTTCTCAAACCCATCCGAGAAGTTTCATGCGATTCGGTTATCCACAAGGCAAACTAGGCACGTTAAGCTTGTTTTTTGGAGAGCTTAACGTACAAAAAAGACCTTAAATGTTAACCAATTTCCCCCAAACTTCACACAATAGAAGACTCTATCAATGTCAACATATTCTGAAAGTTATTCACATTAAGCTATATTTTACAATGCTAAAACATTTAATGTGAAAATGGCTTAATGTAGCTTAATGTGTAATAAAGTGCCTAAACCTCAATCGATTGCCCTGAAACTTTGCACAGCCTAAGATCGCAACTTTCCAAACCTATCCAAGAAGTTTCACAAGGCAAACGAGGAACATTAAGCTTGATTTTTGGGGAGCTTAATGTGGCTTAACGTACAAAAAAGACCTTAAATGTTAACCAATTTCCTCCAAACTTCACACAATAGAAGACTCTATCCATGCCAACATATTCTGAAAATTTCAGCTCATTTAGTAAATCACACCAAAAGTTATTCACATTAAGCTATTTTACAATGCTAAAACGTTTAATGTAAAGAGCTTAACGTACCATAATGTGCCTTAACCTCAATCAATTGTCTTGAAACTTTGCACAGCCTAAGAGCTTAATGTGGCTTAACGTACAAAAAAGACCTTAAATGTCAACCAATTTCCCCCAAACTTCACGCAAAAGTGAAAGTTTCAGCTGATTTGGTTAATCACACCAAAAGTTATTCACATTAAGCTATATTTTACAATGCTAAAACATTTAATGTGAAAATGGCTTAACCACTTGCCGACCGGCGCACGACAATGTACGTCAACAGAATAGCACGGACAGGCATAAGGGCATACAGGTACGTCCCCTTTAAGATGCCGCCGTGCCATCGGGTGCGCGTTTGCGCCGGTCGGGACCCCCGTGAGGCCGGTCGCGGGTCCCGCGGACTCGATTGCCGCGGGGATACCCGAGATCGTCTCACGGGAAGGCTGAACGGGGAGATGCGAAAAAAAACAGCATCTCCCCATTCTGCCTAGCAACTAGTGACGCTGATCTCTGCTCCCTGTGATTGGAGCAGAGATCAGCATTCACTAGCTGACAGCCATGCCCCCCCCCACAGTAAGAAACACACCTCTAGGCACACTTAACCCCTACACTGCCACCTAGTGGTTAACCCCTTCACTGCCAGTGTCATTTACACAGGAATCAATGCATTTAAATAGCATTGATTGCTGTATAAATGACAATGGTCCCAAAAATGTGTCAAAAATGTCCGATGTGTCCGCCATAATGTCGAGGTCACAATAAAAATCGCTGATCGCCACCATTACTAATAAAAAAAATTATTAATAAAAATGTTATAAAACTATCCCCTATCTTGTAAACGCTATAACTTCTGCGCAAACCAATCACCAATCAATAATCGCTTATTGCGATTTTTTTTTACCAAAAATATGTAGAAGAATACGTATCGGCCTAAACTGAGGAAAAAAAAATGTTTTTTATATATTTTTAGGGGATATTTATTATAGGAAAAAAAAAAGAATGCGTTTTTTTTCAAAATTGTCGCACTTTTTTTGTTTATAGAGCAAAAAAATAAAGACCGCAGGGGCGATCAAATACCACCAAAAGAAAGCTCTATTTGTGAGAAAAAAAGGATGTCAATTTTCTTTGGGAGCCACGTCGCATGACCGCGCAATTGTCAGTTAAAGCGACGCAGTGCCGAATCGCAAAAAGGGGCCTGGTCCTTTGGCTGCAAATTGGTCCGGTCTGAAAGTGGTTAATGTAGCTTAACGTGTAATAAAGTGCCTAAACCTCAATCAATTGCCCTGAAACTCTGCACAGCCCAAGATCTCAACTTCCCAAACCTATTCAAGAATTCCAGTTCATTTGGTAAATCACCCCAAAAGTTATTCACCATTTTTTTTACAATCCTTAACCAGTTGCAGACTTTGGGCGCATTAGACACGCCCAAAAACATGTCATTAATGTACACAGGTCATGTCTAGTACATCCAGTCCTTCTGCTCTGCTGCTGGGACCCTTCCCTGTCTCTGTACCCAACAATTCAGCAGGAACTGTCTAAAGATAGAAGCAGGCTGGCAATGTTTATCAACAACCACATCACAGAAAGTTACATTGAAACATTGTATCAATTGTAACTTTCTGTGTTTTGCATTCACAGATCAAAGGGATGAACTTCGATTTGAAGGTGAAGAGAGTTAAAGCAACCTTGACATGTAAATAAAACATTTTTTTTTTCTAATTAAATGTTCCTCTGTTGAACTCCTAATTAACCCTTTAGTTTTCTTTAATCAGCACTGATTAACTCTATATTCTCCTTCTCTATTGAATTGTAGTTTTCCTGGTGATTTTTTCTTTTCTATTTTATTAACTAGTAGTTAAACTTTTTTTCATTTTTTTTGTTTGCTTTGCTTATTAAAAATGTTGACACCTTTTTACATATATATACCGAAAGAAAGAAAAAAAATGCCTTTAGTTTAATTTTATTACACTTAATTGTAAAAATTATTGTTGCAGGACAATATTCACAAAAAGAAAGCCTTGTTTGTCCTTAAAAAAAATGCATGTATTACGTTGTTAACTTAAGGGGTTAGACAAGCTCAAGCTCAACTCGAGCTGTGGTGAAACTACAAATCCCATCATGCCTCTGCCTCTAGGAGACATGCCTGTGATTGTCAGGGTCTTGCAATGTCATCGCTGGATCTAGATAGGACTCAGGGTAGTGTTAGGGGGGCTGCTGCACACAGAAGGCTTTTTATCTTAATCAGAGGCGGCTCTTTAATTAGGCAAATTAGGCGATTGCCTTAGGCCTCGCCAACAGAAGGGCCTCGCCGTCGAGCGATTGCCTAATTTGCCTCAGGTGCTGTGTTGAGACTGTCTGGCGGCGGGCGCTCTGCGCAGAGTGAGCTAATAGCTTAGCTGAGCCAGCGCCGCGATCCGCGGCGGCGGACGAGCATAGTGGAAGTGTGGTGGGCGTGGCTAAGGCTGCCTGTGTCCAATAGCCGGCTCAACCTCTAGCCCTTCCCCTAAAGTCAGCGACAGCGGCCCCAATTTATGGCGGGAGGCAGGACTCGGGAGCAGCCCTGGAAGAAATACATGCTCGGTGAGTGGAGCTTGTTTGTGATAGAGGCGGAGGCTGGGCGGGATAGCCGTGTCTGTGTGCCCCATTGTGGAGGGGAGTCTGTGGGAGTGGGACTACAATGTCCAGCATGTGTATGTGGAGGACAAGCAACTAACTTAGTGTGAGGCTGGAGGGGGAAGCATAGCGTATCAGTCCCACTCTCAGTATAACATGTCTGGATGGCTTTGCAGTGTGAGGAGGAGCCCTAAACACCCTGATATGTACACTGTTTCCACATATCCCAATTACCACATGTTAGCCCCCTCCTCCTTCTACTCCTCCTGCCCCCCCCTCTGCCCCCTCTACCCCCACTCCCTCTGCCCTCTAACCCTCCTATCTCCCCCTTCCATTCACCCATTGTTTTCTTCACCGTCTTTCTCTTCTCTCCTCACTTGCCACATCCTCTCTCTCCCTCTGTCCTCTCTACCTACATCCCTCTGTCCACTCTCTCCTCACCCCCCTCCTATTGTCCAGGCTATCCTCCCCCCTATCCACTCTCTCCTCTCCCCTCTCCCCCTGCCTCTGTCCACTCTCTCCTCACCCCCCTATCATCCAGGCTATCCTCCCCTATCTACTCTCTCATCTCCCCCTGCCTCTGTCCACTCTCTCCTCACCCCCCCTATCATCCAGGCTATCCTCCCCTATCTACTCTCTCATCTCCCCCTGCCTCTGTCCACTCTCTCCTCACCCCCTCCTATCGTCCAGGCTATCCTCCCCTATCCACTCTATCCTCTCCCCCTCCCCCTGCCTCTGTCCACTCTCTCCTCACCCCCTCCTATCGTCCAGGCTATCCTCCCCTATCCACTCTCTCATCTCCCCCTCCCCCTATCCACTCTCTCATCTCCCCCTCCCCCTATCCACTCTCTCATCTCCCCCTCCCCCTATCCACTCTCTCCTCTCCCCCTCCCCCTGCCTCTGTCCACTCTCTACTCACCCCCCTCCTACCCTCCAGGCTATTCTCCCCCCTATCCACTCTCTCCTATCCCCCTCCCCTGCCTCTGCCCACTCTCTCCTCACCCCCCTTCTACCCTCCAGGCTATCCTCCCCCTATCCACTCTCTCCTCACCCCCCTCCTACTGTCCAGGCTATCCTCCCCCTATCCACTCTCACCTCTCCCCCTCCCCCTGTCCACTCTCTACTCTCTTCTATCCAGGCTATCCTCTCCCCCCTCTTATATCCTCTCCCTCTGTCCACGCTAACCTCCAGCTCCCCCTATCCACTCCTTCTCCCTTTCTGAAAGTTAGTTCAGCTTTTCATTTTGTGTGAAATGGTGAACTTACTCTTTAAGCCTTCCAAACTATCTCAGGACATGAAAAAAGGCCCTATATGTGCTGCATTCCTCTTACCTACCTGGTGGAAAATTCGGGAGACCTGAGTCCCCAAGAACTCTATAATATACAGATCTAGACCAGCAAGAGGAAGTGGTAAGGCTCCATTGGTTGTTATTGGCTTATAACTTTGATGGATGGCCTCCTTTACCAGTAAGGTAGAGTGCAGGCCCAAGCATTCTACAACAGTGGCTGGTCAAGATTTGCATAATGGAGCACCTAAGGTTTAGGGGTTCAGAGGTATGTGACCATACAACCGCCAACAACAGATGGGACATGGGAAACTGTGGGTGATGTCACTGCTCCAGGCTTTACCAGTGATTGTCAAGTGCTCTCTCCTCTCCCCTGAGGCCAATACTAATTGACACAGTGGATCATGTGACCAGACCAGAGCTAAAAGTCCACGGTTAGGGAGCTCCGATTACTTGCCTTGCCCCTAACACTGACAACCCATGCTATGCCACTGGAGGGGAGAGCCCAGCATCGGGAAGAAGGATGGCGCTGCCACCTCGAGCTGTCAATGTTATCTCTATGTACCACTCACAAATGGCAATCTGCTGACAAGACACTCCCAGGGGAGTGCAGAGCACAGCCTACGAAACGGGGGAGGGGACCGTCTGGGTGAGCTCACCGGTGTGATATGATCCAATAACATGCTAGAATCTTTGAGGACTGGCCATGGGTGGAGTGCTATCAGTTAATTGTATACTGTACATTGCAATGTAGTATTATTTTTTTATCAGTTTAATTATTTTTCCAATTATGGGCGTGAGAGGGCCTCATGTCTAAGTTTTGCCAAAGGCCTGACAAAGCCTAGAGCCGCCTCTGATCTTAATGCATAGAATGCATTAAGATAAATAAACCTTCTCACTTTAAAATCCCTTTAAACGCTTCAGCCCCGGAAGATTTTACCCACTTCCTGACCAGAGCACTTTTTACAATTTGGAACTGCGTCGCTTTAACTGACAATTGTGCGGTCGTGTGATGTTGTACCCAAACAAAATTTGCATCCTTTTTTTCCCACAAATAGAGCTTTCTTTTGGTGGTATTTGATCACCTCTGCGGTTTTTATTTTTTGCGCTATAAACAAAAAAATGTGCGACAATTTTGAAAAAAAAAGCAATATTTTTTACTATAATAAATATCCTCCAAAAATATATAAAAAACATTTTTTTTCCTCAGTTTAGGCCGATACGTATTCTTCTACATATTTTTGGTAAAAAAAATCACAATAAGTGTTTATTGATTGGTTTGCGCAAAGGTTATAGCGTCTACAAAATAGGGGATAGTTTTATGACATTTTTATTAATAATTTTTTTTTTTACTAGTAATGGCAGCGATCAGCGATTTTTATCATGACTGCGACATTAAGGCGGACACATCGGACAATTTTGACAAATTTTTGGGATCATTGGCGACCAGTGCTATAAAATTGCATTGATTACTGTAAAAATGTCACTGGCAGGGAAGGGGTTAACCACTAGGGGGCGGGAAGGGGTTAAGTGTATCCTGGGGGCTTGTTTCTAACTATCTGAGGGCGTGGCTGTGTGTGACACCACACTGATCGCTGCTCTAGATGACAGGGAGCAGACGATCAGTGTGCTGTCATTAGGCAGAACGGGGAGATGCTGTTTACATCGGCATCTCCCAGTTCTTGATCTCCGTAACACGATCGCGGGTATCCCCGCACTAATCGAGTCCGCGGGATGCGCGGGCACTGTCACGGGGCTTGCGGCGTACGTGTACGTTACTTTGCCCAGCCGTGCCATTCTGCGGACATATATGTGCCGACAACGGTCGGCAAGTGGTTAAGCCATTTTCACATTAAATGTTTTAGCATTGTGAAATATAGCTTAATGTGAATAACTTTTGGTGTGATTAACCAAATCAGCTGAAACTTTCACTTTTGCGTGAAGTTTGGGGGAAATTGGTTGACATTTAAGGTATTTTTTGTACGTTAAGCCACATTAAGCTCCCCAAAAATCAAGCTTAATGTCCCTAGTTTTCTTTGTGGGACACCGAATCACATGAAACTTCTTGGATGGGGTTGAGAAGTTGAGAACTTATGCTGTGCAAAGTTTCAAGACAATTGATTGAGGTTAAGGCACATTATGGTACGTTAAGCTCTTTACATTAAACGTTTTAGCATTGTAAAATATAGCTTAATGTGAATAACTTTTGGTGTGATTTACTAAATGAGCTGCAATTTTCAAAATATGTTGGCATGGATAGAGTCTTTTATTGTGTGAAGTTTGGAGGAAATTGGTTAACATTTAAGGTCTTTTTTGTACGTTAAGCCACATTAAGCTCCCCAAAAATCAAGCTTAATGTCCCTATATTGCCTTGTGGAACTTCGAATCGCATGAAACTTCTTGGATGGGTTTGGGAAGTTGAGATCTTAGGCTGTGCAAAGTTTCAGGGCAATTTATTGAGGTTTAGGCACTTTATTACATGTTAAGCTACATTAAGCCATTTTCACATTAAATGTTTTAGTATTGTAAAATATAGCTTAACGTGAATAACTTTTGGTGTGATTAACCAAATGAGCTGAAACTTTCAGAATATGTTGGCATGGATAGAGTCTTCTATTGTGTAAAGTTTTTTGGAAATTGGATAACATTTAAGGTCTTTTTTGTACACTAAGCCACATTAAGCTCCCCAAAAATCAAGCTTAATGTCCTTAATTTGCCTTGTGAAACTCTGAATCGCATGAAACTTCTTGGATAGGTTTGGGAAGTTGAGATCTTGGGCTGTGCAAAGTTTCAGGGCAATCGATTGAGGTTTAGGCACTTTATTACACGTTAAGCTACATTAAGCTACATTAAGCCATTTTCACATTAAATGTTTTAGCATTGTGAAATATAGCTTAATGTGAATAACTTTTGGTGTGATTAACCAAATGAGCTGAAATTTTCAGAATATGTTGGCAGGGATAGAGTCTTCTATTGTGTAAAGTTTGGGGGAAATTGGATAACATTTAAGGTCTTTTTTCTACGTTAAGCCACATTAAGCTCCCCAAAAATCAAGCTTAATGTCCCTAATTTGCCTTGTGGAACACTGAATCGCATGAAACTTCTTGGATAGGTTTGGTAAGTTGAGATCTTGGGCTGTGCAAAGTTTCAGGGCAATTGATTGAGGTTTAGGCACATTATTACACGTTAAGCTACATTAAGCCTTTTTCACATTAAATGTTTTAGCATTGTAAAATATAGCTTAATGTGAATAACTTTTGGTGTGATTAACCAAATCAGCTGAAATTTTCAGAATATGTTGGCATGGATAGAGTCTTGTGTTGTGTGAAGTTTTGGGGAAATTGGTTAAAATTTTATGTCTTTTTTGTACGTTAAGCCACATTAAGCTCCCCAAAAATCAAGCTTAATGTCCGTAATTTTCCTTGTGGAACACTGAATCGCATGAAACTTCTTGGATAGGTTTGGTAAGTTGAGATCGTGTGCTGTGCAAAGTTTCAGGGCAATTGATTGAGGTTTAGGCACTTTATTACACGTTAAGCTACATTAAGCCATTTTCACATTAAATGTTTTAGTATTGTAAAATATAGCTTAACGTGAATAACTTTTGGTGTGATTAACCAAATGAGCTGAAATTTTCAGAATATGTTGGCAGGGATAGAGTCTTCTATTGTGAAAAGTTTGGGGGAAATTGGATAACATTTAAGGTCTTTTTTCTACGTTAAGCCACATTAAGCTCCCCAAAAATCAAGCTTAATGTCCCTAATTTGCCTTGTGGAACACTGAATCGCATGAAACTTCTTGGATAGGTTTGGTAAGTTGAGATCTTGGGCTGTGCAAAGTTTCAGGGCAATTGATTGAGGTTTAGGCACATTATTACACGTTAAGCTACATTAAGCCTTTTTCACATTAAATGTTTTAGCATTGTAAAATATAGCTTAATGTGAATAACTTTTGGTGTGATTAACCAAATCAGCTGAAATTTTCAGAATATGTTGGCATGGATAGAGTCTTGTGTTGTGTGAAGTTTTGGGGAAATTGGTTAAAATTTTATGTCTTTTTTGTACGTTAAGCCACATTAAGCTCCCCAAAAATCAAGCTTAATGTCCGTAATTTTCCTTGTGGAACACTGAATCGCATGAAACTTCTTGGATAGGTTTGGTAAGTTGAGATCTTGGGCTGTGCAAAGTTTCAGGGCAATTGATTGAGGTTTAGGCACTTTATTACACGTTAAGCTACATTAAGCCATTTTCACATTAAATGTTTTAGTATTGTAAAATATAGCTTAACGTGAATAACTTTTGGTGTGATTAACCAAATGAGCTGAAATTTTCAGAATATGTTGGCAGGGATAGAGTCTTCTATTGTGAAAAGTTTGGGGGAAATTGGATAACATTTAAGGTCTTTTTTGTACGTTAAGCCACATTAAGCTCCCCAAAAATCAAGCTTAATGTCCCTAATTTGCCTTGTGGAACACTGAATCGCATGAAACTTCTTGGATAGGTTTGGGAAGTTGAGATCTTGGGCTGTGCGAAGTTTCAGGGCAATTGATTGAAGTTTAGGCACATTATTGTACATTAAGCTCTTTACATTAAATGTTTTAGCATTGTAAAATATAGCTTAATGTGAATAACTTTTGGTGTGTTTAACCAAATCAGTTGAAATTTTCAGAATATGTTGGCATGGATAGAGTCTTCTGTTGTATGAAGTTTGGGGGAAATTGGTTAACATTTAAGGTCTTTTTTGTACGTTAAGCTCTCCAAAAAACAAGCTTACGTGCCTAGTTTGCCTTGTGGAACACCGAATCGCATGCAAATTCTTGGATAGGTTTGGGAAGTTGAGATCTTGGGCTGTGCAAAGTTTCAGGGCAATTGATTGAGGTTTAGGCACTTTATTACACGTTAAGCTACATTAAGCCATTTTCACATTAAATGTTTTAGCATTGTAAAATATAGCTTAATGTGAATAACTTTTGGTGTGATTAACCAAATCAGCTGAAATTTTCAGAATATGTTGGCATGGATAGAGTCTTGTGTTGTGTGAAGTTTTGGGGAAATTGGTTAAAATTTTATGTCTTTTTTGTACGTTAAGCCACATTAAGCTCCCCAAAAATCAAGCTTAATGTCCGTAATTTTCCTTGTGGAACACTGAATCGCATGAAACTTCTTGGATAGGTTTGTTAAGTTGAGATCTTGGGCTGTGCAAAGTTTCAGGGCAATTGATTGAGGTTTAGGCACTTTATTACACGTTAAGCTACATTAAGCCATTTTCACATTAAATGTTTTAGTAAGTCCCCTGATTGTATGAATCAAAGAAGGCTGTTGTTTACTACCCAGGTGAGATGTTATCAGGGAAAACAAAAGGCCGAGCTTTGAAGTTGAACTAATTACAGTAACACCAACACAACCCTCAATACTTTAAATATATATTTCCCTCTAACTGAAATATATTTATATTTACAATATTGTACGGATATTAACCACTTCAACACCGCCCGCTGTCATATGACGCCCACAAGGTGGATCTACCATCCTGGGTGGGCGTCATATGACGTCCTCGGATTCCCGGCCGCCTGGGGGGCGCGCGCGCGCCGCCGGCATCGCTCGGGACCCAGTGCCCGGCGGCCGCGATGTCCGCCGGGCACCCGCGATTGCCCGTTAAAACAACGGGACCGGGCGGGACCGTGGAGCTGCGTGTGTAAACACACAGCTCCACGGTCCTGTCAGCGGAGAGGAGACCGATCATGTGATGCCAGTACAGAGGAACACATGATCGGTCTTCTCCCCTTGAGTCCCCTCCCCCCACAGTTAGAATCACTTCTATTAGGGAACACATTAACCCCTGCAGCGCCCCCTAGTGTTAACCCCTTCCCTGCCAGTCACATTTACACAGTAATCAATGCAATTTTATAGCAACGATCGCTGTGTAAATGTGAATGGTTCCAAAAATGTGTCAAAAGTGTCCGATATGTCCGCCGCAATGTCGCAGTCACGAAAAAAAAAAAATCGCAGATCGCCGCCATTACTAGTAAAAAAAATAAATAAAAAAATTCAATAAATCTATCCCCTATTTTGTAGACGCTATAACTTTTGCGCAAACCGATCAATATACGCTTATTGCGATTTTTTTTTTTTTACCAAAAATATGTAGAAGAATACGTATCGGCCTAAACTGAGGAAAAAAATCGTTTTTTTTTTAAAAAAATGGGATATTTATTATAGCAAAAAGTAAAAAATATTGTGTTTTTTTTTTCCAAATTGTGGCTCTTCTTTTGTTTATAGCGCAAAAAAATAAAAACCGCAGAGGTGATCAAATACCACCAAAAGAAAGCTCTATTTGTGGGAAAAAAAGGACGTCAATTTTGTTTGGGTGTAACGTCGCACGACTGCGCAATTGTTAGTTAAAGCGACGCAGTGCCGAATCGCAAAAAGTGCTCTGGTAAGGAAGGGTAAAAAATGGCCCGGTGCTGAAGCGGTTAATGGAGATTTCACATAAACGCATAAGGCAACAGATGTCCCCTTGTGGCCAGTTGAGTATATGAGACTCGGCCACACATAGAATAATGGTTTATGTGCAATCTTCTTTAATATTTGGAACTTTCGGCTTTGCCCTCTGAAATGAAATAAAACTCTTTGAGAAGAAAAAATAACTTTTAAACTCTCCATCTCTACAGTTCACATTTCTGGATCCCAGTATCGGCAGTCATCACTTGTTCTGGATGTAATAAGTCCATAATAATAAAAGAAAAATCATACGATAAATCCCCAAAAAAAAAACACACCCCCAAAAAAAACGAAGGGGGGGAAAAAAAACATGAGGATCCTTGTTCTCAACTGTCCAATAATAATAGTGTCCATAATGTCAATCTGGTCATGTTGCCCTTGCTTCTGGGACAGCCTTCCATGGGGATTCCAGTTGGATACAGCATACAGTAATGGCCTTTGGAACAGCTTCTGATGAATACCACTGTGTGTGTGTGTGACACTTTAAGTGTCCAGGGGGATCTTGTTGCCATCGCAACTCACCACTAGCTCCTTTTACTGCAGCTATGTTCAGTGCTGGTGCCAAACATTTGGGCATATAGCTCCGTCCTTGGCTACCATGGGTAGCTACTGTACCGTCCGGCCTTTAGCAGGCTACAGAAGAGGTCACCACTTTGAGAGTTCTATGTGCAGATCAGGCAGTGTCATCTACGCAGACAAAAATAACTTGATTTCAGAATATGGATAAGTGTGATGTCACCAGTCACTAGTGGCTTCAGGAACAATTAAACTAAAATACTTTTAAGTACAATTGTACTATACTCCCTGCTATTTGCCAATCACTATGAGTCTCACCAGTCCCAGTATATCTATATTATATTCACGCAATGCTCTTTGAACTTATGGCACAAAAAGGAAAACCTGACCAACAAAAAAAAAAATCAATGACCACATCTGATGACTGCCCAATATTAGAACTGTAGAGAGGATTGTATGTCACATTTACACAGAAAATAGTCACATGACTGTTGTTAAACCCTAATATTACTAGTGTCATGATAAATAGCTACAATGACCTAAATTATATAAAACGATTACCCCATGTCATAAGAGAAAACTAAAACCTGTTGGAACTTGGCCCATCCCCAAAATGCTACAGGGAAGGGCTTTAATATTCTATATCAACATTTCTAATCGCTTTAAATGTTCTCCATGTAGTGTTCCCCATACTCCCCTCTTTTTTTTTTTTTTTTATTTGACCATAGTCACGCAAAACTGAAGAATCACCAAAAAAAAAATAAGGTGATATAGGAAAGAAAGGAAAAAATAAAATAAAAATCCTTTCCCTTAAGAGAAAAAAAAAGAAGAAAATCAAAAAAATATATAGAATAAAAAAATAAAAATTAAAAATTAAAATAAATATAAAAAAAAAAATAAAACCATACAGATTGAATGCTGCCCCATACTTTAACTTTGTTAAAGAGCCTTGAATCTGTATTTTGTTAAACCAAAAAAAAATTTGAAAAACTGCCTTTAGCATCGCAGCTATACAAAAGGCAACACCCTCTCCCGGTGGTGATTAACATATTAATTGACTCTCAGTGCAAACCCATTTGCAAGTCGAAAAGGCCACAAAAAGTTGTTTTAGAGAGGGTAGGACCTCTGTGTTTTCACAGTATTTTGCGCAGTCTAGGTCCAATCATCCATCCTTGTTTGTGCATTTATCCTAAAATACAAAACTTAAAAATCATTAATAACATCTCACTGTACCTTTCTGAGAGGTTCATACTGGCCTAACTAGTAGTGGATGCTTGGAACCGACTTCCAGGAGAGGTAATGAGTCCGTCAACCGTAAGTACAGTCTAAAATGTACAGGACCCACCCCCATATCTATACTCTGACAGGAAAAATCTGTAGGGTTTATAAATACTTACATTCTAAGAATACAACATGTAGAACTATAACCTTCACATGAGTCAATTTGGAAGGGAAAACAACACACAACACAAGACCTACTGAATGCATAAGATGCCACAATGTGCAAAGTAATGTATCTTGTAGTTTCCAAGTGTCAGAGTGAATGAACCTTCGCTCTAAGCCACCGGAAAGGAAATAAAAAAAAAATCGAACGAAGGAAAAAAAAAATCTTATATCTGTGCAAAGGTTATTTTTTTGCGAATACATTTAAACTTGTAAAAAAAAAATTATAAATTTAAACTGGTACCAGTATTGAGCTCATTATAAATGGGAAAAAAAAACAAATATTAATAAAATAATCATAAACAGTACAACGCATGCGCATTAGTGTGATCACACTTATTGATGGCCATAAAACAATGTTGAGTACACACCCCTATCCAAAAAATCTTTGTTTATACATGGACCGTTCCTACCCATGCATTCCATCACTCACACATACACATTTATTTGGTTTGCATCCCATACCTTCTGGATAACGCTTTGGTAATTGCAAATGAATTGTTAGGTGTTTCTGCAAACGGGAGAAAGAAAATAAAAAAAAAAAAAAAAAAACAAGAACACCAACCAAAAACAAAAAATAAATAAAATGAAGCGAGAGTAAGCTTTTGTACTAAGCAATACTTGTACCCTATACCTTTGAATATTTATGACAGTCTTCTGATCCTTTGGGGAAGATAAACACCTGTATTACTAATAACCATGTTTGAATACCTAGCCTAATATACATTACCTTAGGTGTATATACATCTATATTAATACACCTGCTTAAAATGTAAATACTTTTTCATGAGCTCCCTGCACCTAGAAAATATAACTTAGACAAAAGTTATTATCCTTTTCCCTTTCTTTGACGCCAAGTAAGCAAACACTGCCACATTGTTACATTTACATAGGTATATGTTCACTGATATTCACACTTGGATCTGGTGAAAATAAATTACTCAGATCATAGACATCTGAATGACACATTAGATCTGGTATTTCTTTCGCTGTTTCTACATTGCTAATATTTAAGTTTTGTTAAGTTTTCCCGTAAGGGGAAGTCCTAGCAGATAATATAGATAGGTTGGGCCTCCCTCCTTTATTTTGTATTGTATTAACTGCGGGGCCATGCCTACAGATCTTATCTTTGGAGGCATTGTAATTGTAATGGTGCCTCTTTCTGTTTGAAAAGGTGGCCAATTCTCCTGTAGGGTGACTTGCTAAACAGGTATTGTTTGTACTCTGGTGATGTATTTTTGATTTCACAGACTTAGACCTTCTTGCTACATGAAAGTAATTGTGCATACAGTCCATGATACATTGATATGAATCTTTAAGAGGATTTATAAAAAATCCACATTGACTTTAAAATTTTGGATGGGCATTAGATATTAGGATGGTTTTGTACTCTGGGTCTTCTCTGTGTACGTTTCTCCGTTTGCCTACATAGTAAGCTGACCATAGCCTGTTTGCATAAAGAAGTGGATTCTCATTATTTTCCTGTTTTGTTCTAAATGCTGCTATTAAGCCTAGGTCAAAAGGATATAATATTTTTATCAATTCATCTACAGTTTCATTGTAATCTGCTCTTCCTTCTTTAACATGGTCTGGTAGGGAAGACCATGTGTCTAAGTTAACTGTTAATAGTAAAACTTTAACCTGATCTCTGGAGTTGGCAACTCCCAGCAATTTACATCGTTGCAAGACATTATCTGCATGAAATGTTATGTGCACTCCTGGCAATAGTTTGCCAATATTGTTAGCTACAAGTAGAACATTTTCTAAAGACTGTCTGTCCTCCCTATCCATATTTTGTGCTGTGTTCCCAATTCCTATACAATATAAGGTGCAAGTATAGAGTTAGATTACCTGTTAGCTTCAGGTCAGCCCATGGTGACTGCTGTGTGTTCCCACACTAGAAAGGAAAAATTAGCTCGCTCACAAAGCATTATATCCCCCCCTACTTCCTGTATTGTGGCTAATATAATTCTCCCTAATTGGTCACTGTACCTAGTACATGTATATTGAGCCTGATTGTATGAATCAAAGAAGGCTGTTGTTTACTACCCGGGTGAGATGTTATCAGGGAAAACAAAAGGCCAAGCTTTGAAGTTGAACTAATTACAGTGACACCAACACAACCCTCAATACTTTAAATATATATTTCCCTCTAACTGAAATATATTTCTAATTACAATATTGTACAGATATTAATAGAGATTTCACATAAACGCATAAGGCAACAATTGGGTTGCATTGCTCACATCCGGCTCAGTGCAATGATGAGATGAAATCTATTTCTCTGATTGGTCCGGTTCTCACCAATGTGAGGGGTACAGTGACAGTTTTATGACAACATTACTTCCTATCATTGTATGATGTCATTGGTCAATATTTTATTATTTATTTAAATAAAGATTTCTAATATAATTCCATTCTGCATCTTCTTTTTTTTGTGGGGGGTTTTGTGTAAATCATTAATGAATAATATAAGGGATGTCATTGCTGATCCTCTGAAAATGCTGGTGAAGTCCTTATCTATAGACTTGTTCTGAGTGGGTCACACTGGTGAAGCCGGAGGATGACCACCATAGCCAGAAGATGTCGGCGGCGGTAAGTTTAAAAATAAAAATCAACCATGCTTTTTAGAAAGGCTGCAGGGGGACACAGTGCCAGGCTGCATTAATGGGCATTTAAATGTAAGTTTTTGTTTTTTTTCCCTTAAACGTCCCTCCTAAACTTGGGGTGCGTATTATACGCAGATAAATACGGTATAATGTCTCATTTTGTTGTGTACTCTTTGCTGGGTTGTTTGGGGTGTGTCTGTATTCCAATGTTCTATTTTCTGTCTGACTTGGATATTATGGGATGTGTGTTTTCTGTGAGGAGAGAGGGGGAAGGATTCCTCCAACAGCTCTCCTTGCTGATTGGACAGTCTACAGAATTGTCTCTGAGCTGTATATCTTTTTGTACATGTGTTTTTGAATATGTGATGATGTTTTTCACCCTACACTGAGTTATGACTAGTGACTGGGGTGTGTGAAGGGGTCTTGGATAGTGCTGGTTTTCGACGAAGGAAGCATTTACAGCGGACATAATCCTGTTGAGGACGGAGGTCCATCACAATTGTTCAGTCAGATTGTAATATGTATGCCCCTTGTCCATGGGCTTTACCTCCCATCAGAACTGCTCCTCTCCCCATACAAATCTATGGGGGGTTTAAAACCCACCTGAAGTAGGTCAATTCGACCTGTCAATGCTATCTGACCTCAGAGGGGTCACAAACTGATGTCAAATGCAATTGAAAGCAAACTGCAGATTTCCGACAACCCATCAACTCCTCCCCTTCCAACCATCACAGCTCAGATAGAAGTATCTGCAATAGTTGGAGGACACCAACACAGAATGACACGGGATATGCTGGAGTTCCCCTTTAATGAGGGCAGACTCCATAGTCCTCTCAGGGGAATGTCTCCTTAATGTCTCATATACTCGTCTCCTGGCTATGATGGTCATCCTCCAACTTCACCAGTCTGGGTCACTCACTCAGAACAAGTCTACAGATAAGGACTTCACACTTCACCCTGTAGTGATATAATAACTACTAATCATCTACCCACTACTGATTATAAGTACTCTTCCGCAGCAACCAAATTCTGCCTGAGAGATGCACTTTATTGACTTCCAACACAGAACAATGTCTTGTAACAACAGATGATAAAATCCAACAGTATAATTACAACAATGCTAGCAAATATTTATAGCCGTGTCAGGGGTGTGCCCGGACGTGGCTGGACGTGTGGGATGAGTGAGCTGAGAGAGATGAGGGCTGAGTGAGATCAGGTGTGTGTTCTCCCGCCCTCTGCCCTGCTGATGTGCCCCACTGATGTGATGATATCCTGAAGTGGTGTACAGCCTGGGAAGATCCCCGTTGGATAGTGCAGTTTAACTGGACACAGCGTGCTGTGTGGTTGCCAATTAGCAGGATCTGTGGAGGCTTTGCGTACAGTCCTATGCAGGCACGCTTGGAGGATCGGCTGATGTCCCGTACAGCCCCGACTAGGTCCGGAGATTACCGAGGGTGACGTCACACACTGAGCGCTGGGCACGCTGTTGCAGAGGATCGGTGAGAGGGGACGGAGGAGTTTGTGGCGGTGTAGAGATCTCGCCACAGCGCCATAGTTAAACACATCGCAAAGACCGGAGCAACCCCTGTGAGACCCAGCGTGCCTGGCTGTTTGTGGGGGATGTCCCCCCAGGGTCAAATCAGAATTAACACATGAAAATATATGAAGTCCATGAAGCCCATGAAATACATCTATCGGTTGTGACTCGGGTCGGTATGGGTAAGAAAATGTGACTGAAATTCTACTGGTTCAAAAACAACTTTTTGATTCTCTTGGCCCTAATTGGTACTGCTGATCCTGTTTGAGATGGCTAAAGGTACCTAAAAACGAGAAATGCAGGTCACATGAGTAAGAATATCTGATGGGACAAAAGTAAAAAAAAAAAGGCACTGACTATGCTATATAAAAATATCCCATATAAAACATCTATCTAGTAAAGGGATTGAACTGTGTGATAACTGTGTGTTAAGCTCCGGTGACCATTGGAGCTATATGGACTGTTACTTTATTTTTATTTTTTTCTCCTCCCCCTTTTGTTGCTTCCAAGTAGCTACCTATAAATATCAGTGCCATACACGTGTTTAAATGTTTAAAGTGGATCAAAAGCAAAAGGTGTTAATACTGGCTTATACCATATAAAAGTGCTTCTTTATTGTTATAAAGGCATAAAAACTGCTTCCTATTCATTAGCATGTGCTAGAGAGCAAAAAAGCGGTGAACTCAGTGAACACTCTTTGTCGGTATTTTGCTTCCGGGAAGATACCTATAAATATCAGTGCCATACACGTACTTAAAATGCATAAAGTGGATCAAAAGCAAAAGGTGTTAATACTGGCTTATACCATATAAAAGGGCCTTTTTTCTCTCCTTTTTTTTTTTTGAAATCCAGGACTGGTACGCTTCTTTTTTTAACTGAAATTCAACAAGCACCCATAATAAGATAATATTTTATCCTTTTTCCTGCCTACCGCCGCCAGTTTCCCCCCACCACCATTGTTTTATCAATTATGCAACATTTGCGCTCGGCCAAGGAGAAAAACCCTCAACAAAATCAGCAACAGATAGCAGCTGCATCTGCATCAGCTGCAGCAAGGCTTGAGCAGTATGCACACGCCCCGGCACAGACACCCCCAAAAAAGGGGGTACAGGCCAAAATACAGCAAGGTGGCCCCCTGGATAGGAAAAGTTTGGGGCAATCAAACAATGCTTTGACTCCTGGGGTAGCTAAAGTCTCCAACGTTAAAAACATAACAGGAGGGGCGGTTATAGCAGATCCAGTAAGAGTAAATGGAAATCTAAAATCAAATGAAACTGCTGAAATAGGTTCATCCTCTGAAAGAGAACCAACTTTAAAAGATGTACTACTGGCGGTAAACATATGCAATGGCTCAAATAAAGAATTATGTGATGAGATAAGAGGAGTGAAATAAGATATGACTATAGTTAACCACTTGACCACTGGGCACTTAAACACCCTTAATAACCAGACCAATTTTCAGCTTTCGGTGCTCTCACACTTTGAATGACAATTACTCATTCATACAACACTGTACCCATATGAAATTTTTGTCCTTTTTTTCACACAAATAGAGCTTTCTTTTGGTGGTATTTAATCACCTCCTGGGTTTTTTATTTTTTGCGCTATAAAAGAAAAACGACTGAAAATTCAGTAAAAAAATGAATTTTTCTTCGTTATTGTTATAAAATTTAGCAAATTTGTAATTTTTCTTGATAAATTTTGGCCAAAATTTATACTGCTACATATCTTTGGTAAAAATAAGTACAAATTGGGGTATATTATTTGGTCTTTGTGAAAGTTATAGAGTCCACAAGCTATGGTGCCAATATCTGAAAATTGATCACACCTGAAGTACTGATGGCCTATCTCATTTCTTGAGACCCTAACATGCCAGGAAAGTACAAATACCCCCCAAATGACCCCTTTTTGGAAAGAAGACATTCCAAGGTATTTAGAAAGAGGCATGGTGAGTTTTTTGCAGTTGTCATTTTTTCCCACAATTCTTTGCAATATCAAGATTTTTTTTCTTTTTTTTTTTTCACAAAATTGTCATATTAGCAGGTTATTTCTCACACACAGCATATGCATACCACAAATTACACCCCAAAACACATTCTGCTATTACTCCTGAGTACGGCGATACCACATGTGTGAGACTTTTACACAGCGTGGCCACATACAGAGGCCCAACATGCCGGGAGCACCATCAGGCGTTCTGGAGCACCCAGGACAATTCTGACATTTCTCTCCTACATGTAAAAATCATCATTTATTTGCTAGAAAATTACATAGAACCCCAAAATATTATATATGTTTTTTTAGCAAAGACCCTAGAGAATACAATGGCGGTCGTTGCAACTTTTTACCTAGCACGGTATTTGCGCAGCAATTTTTCTAACGTGTTTTTTTTGGAAAAAAAATGGTTTGTGCTTTACAAAAAACAAAACTGTAAATTTAGCCCAATGTTTTTGCATAATGTGAAAGCTGAAGTTACGCCGAGTAAATAGATACCCAACATGTCACCCTTCAAAATTGCACACACTCGTGAAATGGCGCCAAACTTCGCTACTTAAAAATCCCCATAGGCTTTATTTTTTTTTTACTGGTTACATGTTTTGAGTTACAGAGGAGGTCTAGGGCCAAAATTATTGTTCTCGCTATAACGTTCGCAGCGATACCTCACATGTGTGGTTTGAACACCGTTTTCATATGTGGGCGGGACTTACGTATGCGTTCGCTTCTGCATGCGAGCACACGGGGACAGGGACGCTTTAAAAAATATATATATATTTTTTATTGTTCATTTTACTTTATTTTAGTTTGACCCTTTTTTTCCCCCCAAAAATGTTTTTGATCACTTTTATTCCTATTACAAGGAATGTAAACATCCCTTGTAATAGGAATATGGCATGACAGGTCCTCTTTACAGTGAGATATGGGGTCAATAAGACCCCACATCTCACCTCTAGGCTGGAAAGCCTGAAATAAAAAAAAAACGATCCTGGCTTTGATCGTAGCGAGTATCGCAGGGTATTGTTGGGTATGGCAGGGTATTGTTGGGTATGGCAGGGTATTGTTGGGTATGGCAGGGTATGGCAGAGCATTGCATGGCAGAGCATTGCATGGCAGAGCATTGCAGGGCATGGCAGGGCATGGCAGGGCATGGCAGAGCATGGCAGGGCATGGCAGAGCATTGCAGGGTATGGCACAGTATTGGAGGGTATGGCAGAGCATTGCAGGGTATCCATCCATGCTCAGCCATCCCTCCATACCCTGCAATACCCAGCAATACACTGCAGGCTATTGCTGTGTATTGCAGGGTATGGAGGGATGGCTGAGCATGGATGGATGGATCGGTAGCATGCAGAGCAGGCTGTGGGCACTACAGATCCCGCCCACAGCACTGCTGCCACCGATCCCTCCCCCTCTCCTCTCACACTGTACCGATCGGTACAGAGAGAGGAGGAGAGAGGAACCGGCGTCATCAAATGACGCCGGTTTGCTTACATGTGATCGCTCCGTCCTCTGGACCCGGCGATCATGGATGTTCTCGAGTGCGCGCCCCAGGGGGCGCGCAAGAGCAGAATTCTGTGAGGCCGTTAATTAACGGCCTCCCAGAGTTAAGCAACCACCATGTAGCCGTTTTTCGGCTATGGGCCGGTTGTTAAGTGGTTAAACAGGAGTTGGAAAGAATCGGGCAAAGGACATCAGAGTTGGAAGGGAGAATTAGCAGATGATACTTTTCCCTTAAGGGCAGATGTAAAAAACATGAAAGAACAAATACTAAGACACACTTTAAAATGGGAAGAAATGGAGAATAGGCTCCGTAGAGACAATGTAAGGTTGGTTGGTCTCCCAGAGAAAACTGAGGGCCCGAACCCCGTGGAATTCATGGAGAAATGGCTAATTGAATTTTTTGGTAAAGAGTTCTTCTCAGCAGCGTGTGCCATTGAAAGAGCCCATAGAATCCCTTTCAGAGCCTCCCCAACTGCGAAGTTCCCTAGGCCACTTACTGTTTACATTTCTCAATTATAAAGATAAGGTTTATTGAGGAGAGCAAGAGAAGTAGGAAATATTTTTTTTAATGGAACTAGAATTTCGTTCTATTCTGACTTTTCTCCAGAGCTTCAGAGACAGAGATCAGAATTCATACAGTTTAAGCGTGATCTACAGAGGGTTAAAATACCCTATGCCCTTATGTACCCTGCAAGATTACGGGTAACAGCATGGGGGGAGTCGCAGATCTTCAACTCCCCAGAAGCAGTGAAGAGATGGCTGGAAGTAAACAAAGAGAGACTTGCAACTATTTGAGGATGGAGGGGGGAGGAGGGAGGGGGGGAGAAATTTTTAAGATTTAATATACAAAAATATGGGGGTGTTTTTGTGGGGGATGGGGGGGAGGATACACAGAGGATACACATTGAGTGAGAAATGGATATGTGTGGAAGGGAAAGAGTGGAAATGTTAAAATGGAAATTGGTCACTTGTAGCCCCCTAGGGGAACACCTAGATAGGTGGAAAAGAAAAGGGGGGGGAGGGGAGGGAGGGAAGAGGGAAGATAGGATAAAAACAATTTATTATAAATTTAAAGAGAGATGCACAACACAGAATATAAACACATTAAATAAAGGAGTGACACAAATTTCACTAAGAATTAAGAAAGAGAACCTCTATATCATAGGGTGCATGAATGGTGGAATCTGTTGGGGAGGGGGATCTGTATAGCTTTTCTCCTCCCTTCTTTTAATTTTTTTTTCTGTTTTTTGTTTTCTTCACTATCAGATAATGGGGATAAAAGGCCATGGGAATAATGCTCGAATTATAACGGTAGGAAGTGGGTATATGGGAAGATATATGGTAAGGGGAAAGGAACATAGGAGAGTTAAGGGGTTCTTTCTCTCTCTCATATATATGCCTACGTTTATAATTCTTACTGGTATGATAATATGAGGGTGAGACCACGTATTGATAAGGGTTTGTTGGTAAAGGTAAGGGGGAAAAAGGGTAGTACTAGAGGATTAAGGGTGGAAATGATAATAGTTGTGGGGGTGGCTCTAAATAGGGGTATACCTCAGGCTCTCCGGTGCCATTGCGGCCATATAAGGCGAAATGACAGTGGTTAATATAAGAACGTGGAATGTTAGGGGACTGGGGACTCCGGACAAGAAAGCATCTGTGCTTGCCGTGATGGAGGGGTGGGGGGGTAGAATTGATCTGTCTGCAGGAGACTCATTTAACTAAACATACTGCTCGGGCCTTGCAGAATAATAAATACCAATTTCAATATCATTCAGTATATTCTACATATAGCAGGGGGGTTAGTGTTCTGATAAAATCTGGAGTGAACTTCTCCTGCAGACAGATTGATATTGATGAAAATGGAAGATATGTTTTTTTGTACTGTATGATTGAAAATGGAGCATATGTGATTGCAAATGTTTATATCCTCCCGCCATTTAAAATAGATGTGCTGCTCAAATTGAATGAATTTTTACAAGATAAAGGGGAAACCCCAGTATTGGTAATGGGGGACTTTAATGAGGTCTTGAATAATAAACTAGACAGGTTTCCTATAAAGATTTCCTCTGATATTGTGGAGAGAAATAAACTAGGTCAGTTTGTAGAAGAATTGGGATTGGTGGACATATGGAGGGTTCGTAATCCTGAAGTGCAGCAGTACTCATGCTGCTCGGCTACGCACTCCACACTCTCCAGGATAGATTTGATCCTGGGGAGTGTGGCAGCGGTGTCGAGGGTGGAAAAAATTAAATATTGCCCAAGGGGGATATCGGATCATTCCCCAATAGTAATGACAATGAAAGTGGGGAAAAAAGAGCACGGGGGGAGTGGAGGATAAATCCAGGGTGACTAGACTTGATTAAAGAACCAGATGAGATCCTGCCTAAAATAAAGGAATTCTTAGTATTTAATAAAGAATCAGCATCACCTAGTATAATATGGGACACATTAAAAGCATTTCTGAGAGGAGTTCTGATACAGCAAAAGTTTAAGAAAAAATCTAGAGTAGTGGAGGAAAAAGCGCAGAGAGAAATGTTGGAAGCCGAAAATTATTTTATAATAGATCCATTAGTGGAGAATAAAAAAATCTGTCTCGATAGGCAAAGGAACTATAAACTAGTTATTATGGAAAAAGTTGAGACTAGAAGGCTCCTCCAATGGCAATCCGCGTTCGCAGAAGGGGAAAGTGTAGGAAGGATGTTAGCACAAATAGTAAAAATAAACTCCCCAACCTCTGTTGTTCAGGCTATTAGAACCGAGGGTGGAGAGATTATAACCAATTCCATAGGGATAGTCCAGACGTTTAGGAGTTTCTATAAAAAAACTATATACAGCACAGAAGGTCGGGATGGAGGGCGCAATGGAGGATTTCCTGTGGGAATTGGAGATTCCCTCAGTGACCCAAGTGGAGAGAGAGGAATTGGAGGCTCCAGTGACTTTGGCAGAGCTTCAACAGGCAGTAAACAGTATGGCAAATCAAAAACCACCGGGCCCTGATGGACTGCCTGTTGAGATATACAAAAGTTATGGAGAGATCTTGCTCCCTGCACTGCTAAACACACTGGAGGAGGCCAATAAAGAAGGAAGGTTACCTACCTCAATGTTGGAAGCTACCATCATAAACCTACAAAAAGGAGGGAAGGACCCTCTAAATACTTCGGCTTATAGACCAATTTCCCTGCTGTGTTCTGATACAAAAATTTTGGCCAAAGTACTGGCGAGTCGGCTGAGCAAGGTTATTGCAAGGCTGGTTCACCCGGACCAGACAGGTTTTATAGCTGATAGATCTACAAGCATTAATATAAGAAGAGCTTTTTTTGAATCTACAAAGTCCGGTGGTGAACGAGGGACCAAGAGCGGTGTTGGCACTTGATGTAACAAAAGCATTTGATAGTGTGGAGTGGGGATACATTTGGAGAGTGCTGGAGAAGTTTGGAACCGCTAGCTTTTGCTATTAGAAACAGCATTGAGATAATAGGTTTCCAAAGGAAGGGGGGGAGGGAGGAAAAATTGCTTTATATGCAGACAATGTCTTATTGTTCCTGGGGGACTTGAATCGATCTCTAACTAAAGCAATGAACATAGTGGAGGACTTTGGCAGTTTTACAGGACTTGAGATAAATTGGAAGAAATCAGAACTACTCCCAATTGGTACAAATGCGGAAGTTAGAATACCAGGAATGCCCCAATTGGAGGTAGTTAATGCTTTGAAATACTTGGGATTGGTCCTGACAAAGGATCCTAATCAATTTGTGAGGCTTAATCTGGTACCGATATTGACCAGGTTTAAAAGGAAGATAGCTGTTTGGAAACACCTCCCTTTGTCAGTTGCGGGTCTATGTGCTCTCATAAAGATGATCTGGATGCCACAGCTCCTGTATGTGTTACACAATTCCCCCGGTGTGGGTATGCAGGAGATGGTTCCGGAAAATCGAAACCCTTTTTAGGGAACTTATTTGGAAAGGGGGTCAGACTAGGATCCCTCTTTGTACCCTCCAGCTTCCAGTAACAGAGGGGGGTATCGCGGTTCCCCACCCGGAGCGCTACTTCCTGGCGGCTCAGCTACAACAGCTGTTGGGTTGTGGGGTTCCGTGAGGAGGCACCCCGAATTTAGAATTAATGCTGGTGGAAGCGGGTCATGAAACATTAATAGAAACACTAGAGGCGGGTTCATTTGGTCATGAATACCCTACCACAAAAATGGTAGGAAAAATCTGGACAACAGTTAAAAAACAACTACATTATAAAGGGATGATTGATCAAACACCCTTGTGGAATAACAAACACCTTAAAGAGATTTATTTGATAGGCAAAATTAGGGATTGGGAAAAAAATGGGATTAGAAAACTGAGTCATCTATACAGAGGTAATACACTGAAAAAATGTATGGATTTAAAGCGAGAGTTTAATATATCACAGTATTCCCTTCTCATATTTACAAGTGGAGCATGCTCTTGGGGCACAATTTTCAGAACAACCATTAATATGGCAAACAATGCCACTCCTCAAAAAAATTTCGCAGATAGGATCAACTAAAGGGCTGATATCAGGGTTATATGAATATATGGGACAGGAAATAGATTCAAGGGGGAGACTTGAAAAGGTAAAAGTAAAATGGGGAAAAGATGTTGGCTTAATAACGGATATACAATGGAAGAGAATTTTGGAGAAAGGGTCAAAGGTGTCAGTATCCCCCCCGCAGAGAATATCACATTTGATGTTGATTAATAGAGCATACTATACCCCCAAGCGGTTGTTTAGTTTTGGCAGAAGGGCCGATGACAATTGTCCCAGATGCCAAAAAACAGGAGACCTCATCCACATGTTGTGGAAGTGCCCCAAACTGGTTTATTACTGGGAGGGAGTGACTAATAGTATAAGTAGGATATTTGGAATTAAACTTGAACTGGAACCCAAAGAGTGTATATTGGGATATAGAGAAGAAAGGGAAGAGAGTAAAAGTAAAACTATGGCAGTCCTGAGATGTTTATTTCAAGCCAGAAAACTAATTGCAGGTAAATGGCAATCAAAGGAACCACCCACGGTAGATAACTGGATTGGGATAGTAAACGAGAATTTGTATAGAGAAAAGGCGGTATATATAAAGAGAGGTAATGTTAAAGAATTTAATAAAATGTGGAACCCATGGCTAACTAAAATGAATCCATCTGAGTTTGTAGATTAAAAAGGGGGAGGGAAAGGGACATTATGAGGAAAGAGAAGAGAGACCCTTTGAGTTGCCCTCTAGGTGCTAAATGGAAATGTAGTCACTAGTGTATGGTATATAATAGTGTGATAAAAATGTATAGAGTTGAATAGAAGTCACGCAATTAAGAATGTATTTCTTGTTGTGTATGGTACCTTTTTATCTTTGACCTTGTATATATGAAAAATTTAATAAAGAATAAATAAAAAAATATATATATATTTAGAGCCACAGACCTTGGTGCCTTCATAACCACACACCCAGTGAACAGACTAGACTGAAAGCAATGTTAACTTCAGCTGCAGTCATAAACTGCCCTAATTTGCATTCTTGCATATTAACATTAACATAGCCCAGAGTCACTATCTGTTCCCTTTGATATGTGGAGTAATTCTTGTTTGGCCACTTCCCCTTTGATCAACAAGTTACCTTTGATATGTGTAATTAGTAGCAGATAACATTGTCAACTGAAATCTGGCCTGGTCAATCTTGTACTGTATGTGTACATATATATAATAATAATATAAAATCCCACATAAGTCAACATATTACAACACACCTATCTAGTGGGAAGAATGTCCTTACAGACAGCTACAGATCATTGGTGTCATTCCGCTGGTTCTGACAGGTGGTGTCATACCAGAACTAGACAAACCTCATCAGATGGGAGATGGGAGATCAATGTACAACAGCTTGAGGAACCCCCAACATCCTCTGGAGGAACCCCGGATGAGAATGGCTGATCTGGAGCTTTTCTGCAGATTATTTGTACAGGAAGATGGTGAAGAAGAGAGACCTTTATAAATCAAAATTCCACATTTTATTTGATTTGTTCTATGTCTACTACAATAATATGAATCTTATTAAACTATATACAATGTGCATGAAATATAAATACAGAGAAAATATAGCTTAGTTCTGTCCTAAACGTGTGACAGTGACTGATATGATTTGTGTCACAGATTTCTAAGATGAGAATTAAAAAAAGTGCAATTTACTTTCCCCTCCCAATGAGACCTTCTATGTAGAGGAGAAGAGTACCTGTCCTCCATAGAGGAAGGGAGGCTCAGAGATGTGATCACATTCTGGACAGATAATAGATCCTCATTGTATATAGACAGGTACACTTTATATAGTCTATGTATCATTATTACACAACTTTCTTTGCCAAGTGCTTTATCCTGAGATGATCCAATCATGTCCTTTGGTCTGATGAGACCGAGATAAACTTATTTGGTTCAGATGGTGTGAAGTGTGTGTGGAGGGAACCAGGTGAGGAGTACAAAGACTTGCCTACAGTCCAGCATGATGGTGGGAGGGACTCGGGACAATCGGGAGAACCAGTTTTCACAGACTGTTCAGATTATATTATCAGGAGACCCAGTGAGTACAGACTACACCATCTGGGGATCAGTATATACAGATTATACTATCAGGGGATCCGGTATATACAGACAGTACAGAGGAATATACCATCAGAAGAAGCGGTATATTAGAAATGTGCGATTAGTTTCGTACAAATTCATAATTCGTACGAATTTTTCGAAATTCGTACGAATTTACGAATCCGTAGTACGAATTTTTTTGAATACGAATTCCGTACGGAATACGAAATTCCGTTTACGAATTTCATCGCCGAATTTATTCGAATCCGACTACCAAATATCGAATTTCAACTAATATGAAAGAAATTATTATAGCGGATATAACGAATGATTCGAATGAATTCGAATGAATTCGAATGACAAAGTAATTTTTGCAGGAAAAATTCCATTTACGAATTTCAGCTCCAAATTATTCGAATCCAACTACCAATATCGAATTTCAACTAATTTAAAAGAAATTATTATTGCAGATATAACGAATGAATTCAAATGACAAAGTGTAATTTTTGCAGAAAAAAAAGCTATTTAAAATCACTCGCGGCTATTTCCGGCAAATGAATTGTCGGCTCCGTAACACAGAGAACAGTCATTCATTGATTAAAAAAAAAAAAAAGCGTAGGGGTCCCCCCAAATTCAATAACCAGGCCCTTCAGGTCTGGTATGGATATTAAGGGGAACCCCAGCCAAAAAAAATAAATGGCGTGGGGTCCCCCCTAAATTCAATAACCAGGCCCTTCAGGTCTGGGGTGTATTTTAAGGGGAACCCCGGCCAAAAAAAAAAAATGGCGTGCGGTCCCCCTCAAAATCCATACCAGACCCTTTATCCGAGCACGCAACCTGGCAGGCCGCAGGAAAAGAGGGGGGGCGAGAGCGGCCCCCCTCCCGCCTGAACCGTACCAGGCCACATGCCCTCAACATTGGGAGGGTGCTTTGGGGGACCCCCAAAGCCCCTTGTCCCCATGTTGATGAGGACAAGGGCCTCATCCCCACAACCCTGGCCGGTGGTTGTGGGGGTCTGCGGGCGGGGGGCTTATCGGAATCTGGAAGCCCCCTTTAACAAAGGGACCCCCAGATCCCGGCCCCCCCCTGTGTGAAATGGTAAGGGGGTACTTTTGTACCCCTACCATTTCACCAAAAAATTGTAAAAATGACAGGAGGCGGTCTTTGACAATTCCTTTATTAAAATCTTCTTTCTTCTGGTCTTCCTTTCTTCATCCTTCGGTTTCTTCATCTTCTTCCGCCGATTCGCTTCTTCTTGCTCCGGTCTTCTCGTCCAGCTTCGGCGTCTCTTCTGGGCCGCTCCTCGCAATGGGAGGCTCCCGCTGTGTGAGGCTTCGCTCCGGCTGACAGGTCTTATAGAATGGAGGGCACCTGGTGACCCCGCCCCCTCTGACGCACGGGGACGTCATGGGGAATTCCCTATGGCTTTCCCCATGACGTCAGAGGGGGGCGGGGTCACCAGGTGTCCTCCGTTATAAAAGACCTGTCAGACGCAGCGAAGCCTCACACACCGGGAGCCTCCCATTGCGAGGAGTGGCCCAGAAGAGACGCCGATGCCGGACGAGAAGGACGACGCAAGAAGAAGCGAATCGGAGGAAGAAGAAGATGGAAGAAGATGCCGGAAGGAGAAGATGAAGAAACCGAAGGATGAAGAAAGGAAGACCAGAAGAAAGAAGAAAGAAGATTTTAATAAAGGAATTGTCAAAGACCGTCTCCTGTCATTTTTACCATTTTTGACACTTTTTTGGTGAAATGGTAGGGGTATCCCTTACCATTTCACACAGGGGGGGGGCTGGGATCTGGGGGTCCCCTTGTTAAAGGGGACTTCCAGATTCCGATAAGCCCCCGCCCGCAGACCCCCACAACCACCAGCCAGGGTTGTGGGGATGAGGCCCTTGTCCTCATCAACATGGGGACAAGGTGCTTTGGGGGTCTCAGACCCCCAAAGCACCCTCCCAATGTTGAGGGCATGTGGCCTGGTACGGTTCAGGCGGGAGGGGGGGCCGCTCTCGTCCCCCCTCTTTTCCTGCAGCCTGCCAGGTTGCGTGCTCAGATAAAGGGTCTGGTATGGATTTTGAGGGGGACCCCACGCCATTTTTTTTTGGCTGGGGTTCCCCTTAATATCCATACCAGACTTAAAGGGCCTGGTTATTAAATTTGGGGGGACCCCCACGCTTTTTTTTTTTTTATCAATGAATGACTGTTCTCTGTGTTACGGAGCCGACAATTCATTAGCCGCGAGTGATTTTAAATAGCTTTTTTTTCCTGCAAAAATGACATTCTCTCAAATCTCTATATTAGATATACTGAATCTCAAATTCATTCGAAGCATTCGTTATATCCTCTATTATAATTTCTTTCATATTAGTTGAAATTCGATATTTGTAGTTGGATTTACTAACGATTTATAACTATTCGTAACGATTCGTAACTATTCGTAACGATTCGTAACTTGAAATTTGATACTTGTAGGTGGATTCGAATTGTTCTCTGTGTTACGAGAACCGACAATTCATTAGCCGCGTTAACGATTCGTAGCGATTCGTAACTTTACTAACGATTCGTAACGATTCAAATTTTTTTTTACGATTCGTACGAAATTCGTATTTCGTACGAATTCGAACGGAATTTCGTACACGAATTACGAATTACAAATTTTTTTATATACGAAACGGGACGAAACGAAACAAATTTTTTGACAGTTCCCATGTCTAAGGTATATACAGACAAGAAGGTATCGTCCTTCTTTAGGTGGTGGATTATACAAGATAAGATTGAACCCAGAATAGGAGGTCTATGGAGCCCAGAATTGGGATCATACTGACTGCTCCCCATTCCACAGATGTCATCCACACAAGATATGGAGGAATTACCGATCACAAATGAATGTTTCTCTACACCTTCTACAATCCATTCATCATATTGTCACCTGTACTGTACATGTCCAACCTCCAGGATCAACACTCTGAACATTATGTCCCAGCACCCGTCACCTTAAAGTGTAAGTTCACCTTTTCAGAGAAAATTAAGTAGTGAACACACCCCCTCCCCCTCCAGTCCTCTCTGTACTTACCTCCATGGGTGATTATCTGTCAGTTCCCACACAGCCAGAGCAGTGTTCAGTGATTTGAAATCCCCCGCTCTTCTTCCTCTTCTTTCCATAGGGCCTCTGTGATGGGCTAGAGTGATTCTGATTGGTCACCGCCAGCATGTGACTGCTTTGACCAATAAAAATCACACTGATCCATTCAAGAAAAAAAGGGGAAGAGGGGTGGGGATATCAAATCACCAGATTGCTACACCGGCTGTGTGCAGTGATAGCTAATCACCTATGGAGGTAAGTACAGCATGGACCGAGGGGGTGGGGAGGGTGCGTCTTATCATCCAACATCAATACCTGATCTCACAAATGGGTGCAAATTCCGACAAACACCCCAAAATCTTGTGGGGAGCCTTTCTATAAAACTGGAGGCTGTTATAGCTGGGGAGGGGAAGGGGGGCAACTCCATATTATTGCCCATGGATTTGGAATGGGACATCCAACAAGCTGATATAGGGGGGATGGTCAGGTGTCCACAGACTTTGGGTGAGTTTTTAATCAGCACCTTAAGCCCAGGTTCACAATACTGCAGACATCACAGGGCCAATCACATGCGATGTCTGTGAGATGCAAGTTCAGCCATACAGAGATCCACTGCAGGTGTCAATACATTGTTAATGACACCCCCAGATCGGTTCATAGATTGCAGTGCGCACTTTGAACTCGCACAGGATTCGGATCACATAGGTGAGAACATCCATGCGAAAAAAGTAAATTTCTTCATTACTTTAGACCAATATGTATTCTGCTACATGTTTTTGGTTAAAAAAAACACAATGAGTGTATATTGATTGGTTTTCGCAAAAGTAATAGCGTCTACAAAATAGGGGATATTTTAATTAATTTATTTTTTACTAGTAATGGCCGCGATCAGTGATATTTTTTTTTATTTTCTATTTTTTTTAGCAGGACTGCAATATTGCATTGGACAAATCCTGGCACTTTTTGGGGACCAGTGACACTAATACAGTGCAAAAAAAATGCACTGTCACTGTACTAATGACACTGGCAGGGAAGGGGTTGACATCAGGGGTGATCAAAGGGTTAACTGTGTTCCCTATGAGTGTTTGCTAACTGTGGGGAAGGTGTTTTGGCTGGGGGAATGTAAATATCTGTGTCCCTGCTCAGGAACACAGGATCAGCACATTCCCCTTTCACAGAATGGTGGTCTGCCTTTCTCCTCAACGATCGGCAGTTCCCCCGAAAACTTTGCATCTTCCGGACCCACTGATTGGCTCCCGCTGTGTCCAATCACAGCGGGAGCAGGTCGGCGGCGGCGCGCATCCCAGACCCGGAAGTGTCAGATCATGTACCAGGTATATAATCTGGCACAGAGCGGCCCCCATGCTGCAGTAAAACTATGGTGAGCGGCCCGCAAGCGGGTAAAGTAGAACTAAAGGCATTTTTATCATCTTGAATAGAGTAATGGAGGGTTATAACCCCTGCCAGGTTTTTTTTTTGCCATCTGTATCCCATTTGGGAGATTTCCCTTCACTTCCTGTCCAATAACCAATGCAGGAAAATATAAGGGAGGAAATTCCTTGGGGGCTGCTTCACACCACAGAAACGCACTCCAAATCCAATCCGGATGCATTTCCAGATGCTTTTTTTTTTTTTTCTTGCTTTTTTCCCCACTGTACTGGGGTCCGATGACTTTTTAATGCATTCCAGTGCGTTTGTGGTGCGTTTTACTGAGTTCCAGTGCAGGAAAAATGCAGCATGTTCTACTTTTTTTCTGGAACTGGAAAGCCCTGAAACTGACCACACTGGTGTAAATTATGCCATTTGGATCCCATATAACCCACTTTCCATGCATTTTTGATACAGAAAAGAACGCACTGGACTGCATGTGGTGTGAACTGGCACTGGAAGTGAGGGAATCCTTGGTTGTCACTAAAACTAGTGTCCCCATTGGAAGATAGCAGCACAGACACTAATAATACACTCCCAGAGGACTATGACATGCAAGGAGGGGGAGGGGCTGTGTTAAGGAATTGACTCTTCCTGGAGTAATGAAAGTTTCTAGCAAGTTCAGAGGCACACTGCAAGAGAATTCTATTTATGGGAAGAAAAGACACGGCAAGTAAGTTTAAAATACAACATTTTTTTAACTGCAATTTTATTGACAGAGTTGTATCACACAATTCCATAGTAGCTAAAGATTTATAGAGAGAATTATAAACAAACATTGGTTTATCATACTATAGCACCCCAAACTGGGCCCTCTGTCACCCCCCCAAAAAACAGGTTTGTATATCAGAAGGCCCCAAATATATAAGTAATAATTGCCCCTATAGATAACCTAAAATCTCTAAGAGGAACCCCAGTTCAGGAGATAGATTATTGAACATATTTATATCAGACATTTTCCAATGTAGAACAATGAAGTGTCCAGCTTGTAAATGTTTTGTATCTGGTCAGAAATCCTACGTGGCCGATGGAAGAACCTCCCGGATTCCTGAGCTTTTCACTTGTTCTACAGCAGGGGGTCTCAAAGTGGTGGTCCAACTGTTACAGAACTACAATTCCCATGAGGCATTGCAAGGCTGACAGTTACAAGCATGACTCCCATAGGCAGAGGCATGATGGGACTTGTAGCTCCGCAACAGCTGGAGGGCCGCCAGTTTGGGACCCCCTGTTCTACAGAATTTGTGGTTAATTATTTAACTTGCCCTTGTGGCTTGTTATATGTGGGACGTACCATCAGGGCACTCCGTAGTCACTCTGGAGAGCATCATAGACTGATTTGACAGGGTAATTGTGACCACGGTGTACCCAGAAATATTGTGGAGAAACATAAGGGGGTCAACAAATGGTCTCTGGGTATGGAGACATCGAAGCTTTACCCAAACATCTCCCTGCCAAGCATTTTAACCCCTTCCTGCCACTGCCTCCCGGCCCTTAAAGGGCTTCTAAATGCTGTGAGACAGAGGCTGGCATTTGGGTCATGTGACCGCTATGATTGGCTGTCACAGTGGTCACATGATCAGAAAGCTACCAATTTCAAGTATGCATTGGGAGCTTTCCAGTCCCCACCAGTGAGTGTGCTGGGAGCACGCAGGGCGCACGTTCTCAGCCCAGAAAACTGTTTACATAAGGGGGCATATATGTGCCACATCGATGGGAAGAGAATAAAAAGCTCAGCAAAAGAGAAACTTTTTGTACATACAAACTAGATACTAGATACCCCAAAGGTCTAAACTAAGAACTTGAAGTCAACACTACATTATACAATCTATTTGTTTGTTTGTTTTTTCTGTGTGATTTATTGGATAGATCCCTTTTTTCCTCTGGTACTCATTTGAAGTGATTTATTGTACAATACATTTGTATCTGTATACATCATCTTTCTCTGGCTACAAAATGATACTTTGTTTCCCTAATTGTATCTTTTTTGTATATAAATCTTCTTTGCTTGTGAAAGTTTAGCTCCATACCCCCCTCTACTGGCCACTTCTTATTCTAGCCTTTCCTCTACTCCAATGTTTGATGTCAGTATGTAGAATTATTTATTTATTTATTTATTTATATATAAATAATCTTTAAGCTTGTCACTTTATTCTCCTATTGCCCTGATATGTATCCATGATGATAAAAGAGCTCCCTTTTTATATAAACATAGGGTATCACAAATTAATTGTTTTTATAGTATATTTTTTATTAATTAATGTTGGGTTTGTGGAGTCAGTCTGTGGGAGTGAGATGTTCTTATTGCTCCAATGCTGTATTTGTCTTTGACAGCCGGCCGGTGCTAAGCTCTGGATCTCCTCTGGGCTCCTCTTTACTTTTGTGATGTCCCAATTGGAGCTTTTGCGCCATCCCCCTCATTATCACATGACCCTGCGCTGTATTAGTGACACATTCTCAATCTAAGTGTTGATTCCAAATGTACCCATTCAGAAGTCTACAAACCACAATGTAAGTGGATATTTTTTTGTATCAATATTAAAAAGTTGTTTTTTACTGACACCCTCCTGCACTCTCTCTACTCTTCCATTATTTATCTGTGCAAGTTGGATCGTCTCCCAAGATCTTTTTTTTGTTTTTTTACGATGATGCGGTGGGTGATATGTGGGCTCTCTGACTGAAGACATCTCTTCTCCTACTCTGTCCATACAGTCCTGGCCCTCCACTAAAGACTGAGTCTCTGTTTGGACTTTTTTCAATATACCTATTTACATATGTTGTTTTGGACTTCCATAAGTATATCAAATATATCATATTTTTGAACCCTTCAATTTTTCCTGAAGTCTCCTGCTTCTATATTATGTTTAGTGTTATCCCCTTCCCTGTATGAGCAGGTTGGGTCATGACTAGGGCTGAAGACGAACATGCGAACACCGTTAAAGTCTATGATACACAAACATGAAAAAACAAAAAGTTCTAATTTTAAAGGCTTATTTGCAAGTTATTGTCATAAAAAGTGTTTGGAGACCCGGGTCCTGCACCAGGGGACATGTATCAATGAAAACTTTTTTTTTTTCGGGAGCAGTGATTTTAATAATGCTTAAAGCGGAAGTAAACCCATCGATTTAACGGCTTGGAAAAAAAGTTACGTTCCCGGCATGCCGTAGAATGCTAGCTGTCATGTTGCTTGTGCTCTCAACCAAACTGTCGAACCATCCAATGGCTGGAGTCATAACTGATCACATGTGCAGCATCATGGCAGTTGAAGATTAGACAGAGACCAAGATGGCAGCTTCCTTGGCTGAAAATGATAGGAGGGTTTACTTCCGCTTTAAAGTGAAACAATAAAAATGAAATATTCTTTTAAATATCATGCCTGGGGGTGTCTATAGTGTGCCTGTAAAGTGGTGCAGTTTTCCCATGTTTAGAACAGTACCGCATCAAAATGACATTTCTAAAGGATAAAAGGTAATTTTAAAACTGATCAAGACTGTAATGAATTGTCGGGTCTTGGCAATATAGATAAAACTCATTGGAAAAAAAGGCATGGGTTCCCCCCAGTCCGTTACCAGGCCTTTTGGGTCTGGTATGAATATTAAGGGAACCTCAAACCAAAAATGTAAAAAAAAATTGCACATAAAATCCATACCAGGCCCTTCAGATCTGGTATGGAAATTAAGGGGAACCCTGTGCCAAAATGTTAAAAAAAAATGGCGTAGGGGTCCCCCCAAATCCATACCAGACCCTTATCCGAGCACGCAACCTGGCAGGCCGCAGGAAAAGAGGAGGGGATGAGAGAGCACTCCCCTCCGGAACCGTACCAGGCCACATGCCCTGAACATGGGGAGGGTGCTTTGGAGTAGCCCCCCAAAGCACCTTGTCCGCATGTTGATGGGGACAAGGGCCTCATCCGCACAGCCCTTGCCCGGTGGTTGTGGGGGTCTGCGGGCAGGGGGGCTTATTGGAATCAGGAATCCCCCTTTAACAAGGGGACCTCCAGATCCCAGCCTCCCCCCTATGTGAATTGGTAACAGGTACATTGTACCTTCTACCATTTCACCAAAAAAGTGTCAAAAATAGTAAAAAAGACAGGAGACACTTTGGGACAAGTCCTTTATTAAAAGATAAAAAAATGTAAATCCATCTCATGCTGCTGACGAGCCAAAAAAATAAAAATAAAATCTGCAACAGCTCCGCCTCCATGGGAGGCTCCCGCCGAGTGATGCTTCTTCTCGGTGACAGCTGTTATATAGCTGAGGGTGGGGCCACTCTGATGTAAACGGATGACCCCGCCTTCCTCTGTCATGTGGCATCAGAGGGGGCAGGGTCACCAATTTACATCACTGGGTGGCCCCGCCCTAAGCTATATAACAGCCGTCACCGAGAAGAATTAGTTTCTCCTGTATGGAGGAACGAGTCGCATGCGTTGCTCAGGTGTGATTTTGGCCCATTCTTTCACACAAACCAACATCAAATCTTGAAGGTTCTGTGGGCCTCTTCTATGATCTCTGATCTTTAGTTCTTTGCATAGATTTTCTATTGGATTCAAGTCAGGTGATTGGCCGGGCCATTCTAGCAGCTTTAATTTCTTTCTTTGAAACCAATGGAGAGTTTCCTTGGCTTTGTGTTTGGGATGATTGTCTATGAAATGTCCGCCCTCGTTTCATCTTCATCATCCTGGTAGATGTCGGCAGATTTTTATTACCATTCATCCTTCCTTCAATGGTATGAAGTTTGCCAATACCGTATGCTGGAAAACAGCCCCGCCCCCACCATGATGTTCCCACCTCCAAACCTCACTGTTGGTATGGGGGGTGTTTTTGGGGTGATGTGACCTCCAAACATGGTGTGTATTGTGGCGTCTAAAGAGTTACATTTTGGTCTCATCTGACCAGACTACACACCTCCCAACTTTTTGAGATGGGAATGAGGGACACCTATCAGCAAAAGTATCCAGGCATAGGACACGCCCCTTACGAGGAGAATTGTACAAAAAAAAAAGAACAAGTTTGGTTAAACACACAAGTGCTTTTTTTACCACTACTATTCCTTTATATTGGCTTTTGGAATTTACAAATGCAGCAATTTAGAAATCAGATGAAAGATTTAGCACTGGGAAACACTTTTGATGTATATAAAATTACACTTTTTATCTATCTATATGGATCAGACCAAAATGAGGGACAGAGGGACATTGCTCCAAATCAGGGGCAGTTGGGAGCTATGAGACTATATTCTCCCATATTTCACAGGCTTGTATAAATGTTGTACAGCAAACTTTAAATGAGCTCCAACATGTTTTGTTCATGCCATCAGTTGAACCGACTGATATTAATTTGCACTGACATGGGTCAGGATTGCTTTCTAATTACTGATAGATTTCATCTGGTGTTTTTTGCTTTCCGTGCCTTTTTGCACCTTCCTTTCTTCATGTGTTCAATACTTTTTCCCTGTGTCATTCCATTTTATTACACAGAACTTCATCTCTGGACTTATTTGTTTTGGTATCTTTCTATGTATGGATTGCATGGCTTGTTACTGACATGTGGGGAAAATTTAATGTCAATAGAACCTTTTAGAGATGGATTTACCTAGAAAATGTGTGACGTGTTCAATACTTATTCTTAATATATACCCCTATTTTTCCTTAAAGCGATGGTAAAGGATCGTTTGATATTTAAAAAAAAAAAAACATGTTATACTTACCTCCACTGTGCAGCTCATTTTGCACAGAGTTGCACAATATTGTGGATCCTCCTCTTCTGGGGTCCCCCAGCAGCGCTGGTAGCTCCTCCCCCACATCAGATAACCCCCTATTAGAAGCCCTCTTCCGAAGGGGTTACCTTGCGGGCGTGCTCCCGAGTCCAGAATTTGCATTCTTAGACATGAATGCCAGACTAGGCCCCGGCGCCACGTCATTGGATTTGATTGACAGCGGCAGGTGCCAATGGCTGTGCTGCTATTAATCTATCAAATCAAGAGCCGGGACCCCGTGGAGAGAGGAACAGCGCGTCCCCGCTGAAGAGATGAAGGGGCTCAGGTAAGTAAAACGGCTGTCTTTTTTTTTTTTTTTATATCTTGATATCTGCATTGGCTCCAGAGATATATTTTTATATATATATCGATATACTATAAGAGCTTTCTTGTGACTTAGTTCCCTAATACTACATCTCAATTATCCCTATATTGTATCCCTTAACTGTATTTACTATGTTATACACGCCCCCATAGTGTCTCTAGTCCTTCCTCTTGCTGATAGATACAGGTGTGTCCTGGACAGCGAGAATCAATCAATAATTGATTGTGTATATTTCCCAATAATTTTGTATTTGATAAAATGAATAGATATATAATTAATCTTGTTTTTTCCACTCTGTCAGTTATAAAGCTTAAGCTCCTGAAGAAGCGTGCATACATGCGAAACATGTTGAGCCATTCCTTCTGAACATTATTACTCTACCGCAAATCCTGTACTTCCACCTTTCTGTTGGATCTTCGACCTTACTATGGAATGTTTACAACACAATTGTCCATAGCTTCCAATTGAAATATAGTTACAGTAATTTGTTGAACACTGTACATGGATATGATTATTGTTTGTGGAAATTTTAAAAGATTTTGTATGAACTTATCTATAATTAATACATTTATTTTATATATATGAAAAAAATGTTCATGTTACGGTGCCTAAAATATCCATAGTCCCTCTTCTATTCTATTTCATATTATTTTAGGACGTGGCACATTGTTACTTATTCTGTATCCACAGCACCACTCTGTTAGAGGATACATTTACCATTGTTTTTACCCCTACATAGAAAGTCAGTCAGCCAGGAGAAGCCTGAGGAACCCCTATCACCTCTGAGAATGGCGAGACTAGAGATTTTAATTTTTGTTGATTATTTGTACAGGAAGACGACAGAAAAGAGGGAGACCAACAACCAAATTCTGAATTTTATTTGATTCATTCTGCATCAGCTACAGATAATATGAATCATATTAAAATGTGTATAAAATGACGCATAGAAAAAAATAAATAGTTTACTTCTTTCACAAAATTGTAGCAATGACGATACAAATGTTAAAAAGAGAATTTAAAAAAGTGCAATTTACTTTTGACTTCAAATGAGACCAATCTCCTCTCTTCTATGTAGAGGAGAAGAGTACCTGTCCTCCATAGAGGAAGGGAGGCTCAGAGATGGGATCACATTCTGGACAGATAATAGATCCTCATTGTATATAGACAGGTACACTTTACACATTCCATGTCTCATTATTTCATATTTTCCATTTGCTAAGTGCTTTATCCTGAGATAATTCAATGCTAACTGAATAATTGAGAGATCCGGTATTCACCGATTATACAGTTGGGAGAACTGATATTGTATATGCATATAGTAAAGTTTAGCTATATATATATATATATATATATATATATATATATATATATATATATATATATATATATATATACACACACACACACAGACAGTACAGATTATACCATCAGAAGAACCAGAACATACACATCATATAAATCATACTATTTACAACATAAAAAGTGACTATTTCTGAGTTTCTTTACATCTTATACAATATTTTTCATTTTTTATTTTATTTCCTGTACATGTCCAGCCCCAGTTCTCATGGCATTTTTTACTCTGGAATTGTCCCCTGCAGAACCTCATCATCACCACAAGATGTCCTCAGTCTTCCAGGTTGAGGGATATCCAGTGTGACTAGACCTGCTCGAAGACTGAGGAAAGACTGTGAGTGCAGAGCGCTATGATCCCGCCCCCTGTGCACATCCCCTCCCCCCACTCACTGTGTAATATTGCAGAGAGCAATCAGTGCCACATTCTACATCATCCAGGCCTGCCCACCCTGGGAGAAGACCAGAGAGGACATGAACCCAGCGTGCCACATGATTGGCCAGAAGACATCAAAAAAGGGTAAATAAATAATGTTAAAAACACACATATATATAGGGGGGGGGGTCAAGGAACCCGGAGTTGGACTTATAAATATTTTTACAGACCACTAGCCTAGGTATCTGAATCTGTCTGGATATCACCCCCCCCCCCCCCAATCATCCTCTGAACAGTGGCATTCAAACAAGGAAGGGAGGGTGCTGCATGCACATGTGCTGACAGGAGGAGAGGGCAGAGTTGATGAGTTATTCCGTGTTGCTGTCCCTTCACCATCCAATCAGCATGCTGTAGGCAGGAGGTGACATCACTGTATTCTATAGCTGTAAACATCACCTGTCCGGCTCTGATGTGTGAATCACAAAAGTGGCCGCACAGAATTATAAATCCTTTGATGAGTATTTAGGAGTTTGACTGGAGTTCAGCTCAATATAAATGGCAACAGTAGTTTCCTCCAACAATATTGTGGATTAATATGACCCGGCAATGTTCAAATATATTCCAACACAAGACATATAGACAGGAAGTGACAATAATCACCCGGCAGTGTTATCACCAGAATAAGAAGTCCAGATCTATGTTTTGCTCATCTGGGAGGTCTAAACAGATGGCAATAAAGATTAACAATCGGTAGAAAATCCTGAGAAATGTAGGAAATAGATTTTTCCTGCTGGCAATGTTATTCTGCACACTGACTGTAGTATATGCAGAGTGCAGTGTATAGTCCGGGGATCTCACAGATGCCGGGAATGGAGCCGGATGCTGAGATCATATAACTCCAGTGTACATGTGTGGGGGTTACATCATCAGTGCCTGTCCAATGGGAGAAGGAAGAAGATGGTGAACCTGGAAGACGAGGGGGAGGGCGTGGCATTGGCAGGGATGGATTAGATGTGGGGGGGCTCAGACCTCTCCTCATTGGAGGAGAGCACACCCAGAGGTAAGTGCTGTGAATACTTCATATTAAGGCAAATACTGGTGGACGTTATTCAGGGTTTAACCTCCTTTTATTGTGCAAGTAAAGCTTTTTTTTAAGCATAGGGAAGGGCTGAACCCTGAATCAAAGTTTTATTGCCTTTCCACTAGGGAGATTCATTATCTCTATCTGTCCCGGTGACAGAACATAACGGGAAGTCTAAAAGTGAGAAAATATCCATTACTGATCTCTGTGACAACTTTCTAATGCCGCGTACACGCGGTCGGAATTTCCGATGGAAACAGTCCGATGGGAGCTTTTCATCGGATTTTCCGGCCGTGTGTATGCCCAACGGTCTTTTTCTGTCGGAACCTTTCTAACGGATTTTTCGATCGTGTGTAGGCAAATCCGACACGCAAAATTCCGAAGCATGCTCGGAAACAATTCGACGCATGCTCGGAAGCATTAAACTTCCCTTTTATAGTGCTGTCGAACGCGCTTTATGCCGCTGTGTTATTGACCGTCGGAATTTGGTGTGACCGTGTGTAGGCAAGACAGGTTGAGAATTCCGACGGGAAAACCCTTGAGATTTTTCCGATGAGAATTCCGACTGTGTGTACGCGGCATAAGACTCATTATCTGTTGCACCCCAAGGCTGGAAAATTGCTGCATTGGGACACAAGACAAAACGTACCTTGATAGGATATTTAACACTCTCCTCTATTATATAAACTCATGAATCTTTAGATGACCACTATATTTAATAAAGGTGATGCCTTTTATAAAGGCAGCTCTTCTAGACTCCGCCCATGATGAACCTATGGGTGTCATAGGTAAGAGTGGGCGGGGTATACAGTTGATGATGTCACACACCTGATGGGTACCTGTGAGGAGAGGAGTGTTCAGGCACTGAAGGCTCAATCACACCTGAGTGTACAGAACACACATGCACCACATGCAGGTTGATGTGCGCTGACATACATCTCTCTGCACGCTGACCTGCATTTTTCTAATAGCAGTTTTACTTCATTGGACACATCAAGGGTCAAGAGCCTCACTTTTTGTTGTAATTTGACAAGAATGTTACATTTATGCAGATTTTTGTGTGTTGCGCTGCATAAAGTGCAGTGTGGTGTGAAGGGCTCATAGAGAGAAATAGTTTTTAGAGTGTCCTTGTGCTGATCGATACATCTGGTGTGAACACACCCTCATATGTGAGGAATTTCTCTGCTGCTTCTAATCAGGAATTATATGATAAAGGTCCTTTTTTATGATTGCCAACAAATTTCTGTTAGACAGCCAAAATATTAGACTCTAGATACTGAGCTTCTCTACATGGAGTAATGGGCCTTAATTCTCTCAATAGATAAAAATGTTTTTAGTGGCAGGTGGGAATCCAATCTTATTGGTGGGTATGGATCCATTCTGGATGGGTGGCACAGATCTGTTCTCTGCCAGTGGCACATCTTGAGAGACATCAATGGTGAGTGTGAATCCATTCTGGATGGGTGGCACTGATCCATCCTTTGCCAGTGGCAAATCTTCATAGATACCATTGGTGGATATGGATCCATTCTAGATGGGGTGCACCCATCTGTCCCCTACCAGTGGCACCTCTTTATAGACACCATTGGTTGTTATGGATCCATTCTGTTTGGGTGACATGCATCCATCTTCTGCCTGTGGCACCTCTTTATAGACACCATTGGTGGGTATGTATCCGTTCTGTATGGGTGACATGAATCTAACTTCTTCCAGTTGCACATCTTCATAGACACCATTGGTGGATATGGATCCATTCTGTATGGGTGACATGAATCCATCTTCTGCCAGTGGCACCTCTTTATAGACACCATTGGTGGGTATGGATTCATTCTGTATGGGTAACATGAATTCAATTTCTGCCAGTTGCACCTCCTTTATAGACCCCATTGGTGGGTATGGATCCATTCTGGATGTGTGGCACTGATCCATCCTCTGCCAGTGCCCCCTCTTTATAGACACCATTGGTGGATATGGATCCATTCTGTATGGGTGACATGAATCCAATTTCTGCCAGTGGCACCTCTATATAGACACCATTGGTGGGTATGGACCATTCTGGATTTGGGGCACTGATCCATCCTCTGCCAGTGGCAAAGCTTCATAGACACCATTGCTCTTCAAATCTCTTTTTCTGTAGTAAATCTGGAAATATAAATCACACAGACACCCTCAGAAAATTGCAGAGACTATCACCAACATACAGCATTGGGGTTGTTCTCTTTCTAGTTTATTCCCAATGATGATATTTCTGCCCTGGGTCAGAATTCCCCGCACTCTGCTCAACATTGTGTATCCATCACAACTTTGCCAACTGCTGTCTGTGCCAACACAGTGTATCTAAACCCCAAAACAAAAATGTAACATATTGCAACTTATCAGTCCTTTAGATGTGGTGGCTGCATTTGTTTTCTCTTGTCTTCCTTTTCACCTGCCTGGTATATTTACGAATAACACACTTCCTGTCCTAGGGTGACAACACTCACTATACTGTATCTGTGTAGAGCTGAGTTGTCACCCTCGGCTGCTCTCCTGAACTGGACTACAAACAGATCTTCATCTCTATTACATGGGGGAGGGGAATGCATAGTAGAAGCTTGAAAGGAAGAGGACACTGAATATAAAAAGATATTATATGTTCTTGCTGAATATATTCTTAGACTGAAAAAAAGAAGACAAATGCAACCACCACATCTAAGGACTGATATTCTTTAAAACCATCCCCCACACTTACCAACCTTTATCTGTACCGGATGTTACTGCACAGACCTCATCCACACACTAATTCTACATCCACCTGGGAGGTTCTTCCATGTATCCCCTTCATTCCTATCAGGGCTGGTGCAAGAATTTTTGACACCCTAGGAGAAACCTAATTTTGCCACCAACCCCTTTTGTGCTGCCCATGTATACACATACCTTCCAACTTTTGAACTTGAGAATAAGGGACACTGCATTGAGACAGTGACCTGCAGAGCACGGTGCAGCGAAGAGTGGGTGTGACCAAACATGATTGTGGGGAGGGGCTTAAGGGCCGTGGTTAAACAAAACCTGGGCTTGCTTGTACCTATAAACTATGCTTTGATTGCTGTGCCCCAAGCTGGAGTCTCAGGGGTACATATAAAGATCAACACAATCATTTAGATAATTACTTGGTTTTGTGTACACTGAAAATAGACAGAGAGTGTAACGTCCTCACATCCGCGCTATAGCCGAATGACAGCTACCAGCGTGGGCCATAATTGCCAGGAGGGCATCAAAAGATGTCCTCCCAAGCATGAGCTGTCTGTGCGCCCCCTGCGGCGCACTCTGTGTTCACCGAGTCAATGAGATCCCGGCCCCTTACCACGTGATTAGCTGTCAACCAATGACGTGATGTAAACAGAAGATCGGTAATCAGGTTTTTTCTCCTCATGCTGACAGTGTGAGGAGAAAAAAAGCAGATCCCCGGCTTCTGTGAAAGGGACATTGGTACCCAACCAGGGAGAGCCACAGCCACCTCATGTGTGCCCACCAGTGCCACCTATCCAGTGGGGGCCTATCCATTAGGGGCGCCAACCCCTCTGTCACGCCACCCCCCTATATGCAAGATAGATAGATAGATTCATGCATTGCATGAATCTTTCCATGTCCACCGTGGCCACCCCCTATTCAGGCATCAGGCCCCTTTTAGGACGCCGGGTGCCTAAATTACAGCGGCAGGGGTCTTTTTTTGAAGCACCTGAATAGAGCCATAGGCTTCAAAAAGGGTGGACTTGGAGCGCAGAGTGTGGCGCTCGGAGCCCACCCAGGTGTGTTAGAAAAGCAAATGAATATTTGCTTTTCTAATACTGAACTGCCTCTTCTCCAATCAGGAAGCGTGGGTCTAATACCCATCACCTGATTGTCTGAAAGCACAGGCGATCCTATTGGACGCCTAGCAGAAGGGAAGAAGAGACGCACGGGAAGCATGGAGGAGCCGTCGCCTGACCCGCTGCCCATCCCACAGCTCCCTGCCATCACCCGCTGCCTGACCTGCCACCAAGATGGGGTAATCACCGGTCAGACGGCGGGAGGGGGGGGGGTCACAGTGAGGCTGCATTTGATGGGGCACAGTGAGGCTGCAATTGATGAAGGATCACCATGGTACATGGAAGGCAGGAAGGAGGGACCACTGTGTTACATGGAAGGCAGGAAGACTATGGAACATTTAAGGCAGAGAGAGAGGGGGGAGTTCACTCACCCGGAGCTACATTGTCTTCAGAGGCTCAGGGAGACATCAGGGCAGGAGCACTGGTTGCTTTGAAATCTCCCACCCACACCCCCTTCCTAGGCACAGATTGGCTGCACACTGGGGTTGTGGGCGGGCACAGGGGCACATGGGGAGTAGGTGGGCAGACCTAGCCTACCTCCTTCTCCCTCCTCTTACAGGATATACAGCAGACAGGGGATGTGCAGCGGGTGGGCAGGTGAGTGGGGGGAGTATGTTGCTTGGCACTGAGCGAGGCTCAGCACGGCATGCACCAGACAGGGTGAGTAGTGAAGTCCAGTGCCAAAACTTGCTGGCGCCCAGACTGATGGCCCGGACCCGATTCCTGTCCCAAGATGACCATAATAAGAGCCCCGAGCTGGTTATACAGTCAGGTCCATAAATATTGGGACATTGACACAATTTTAATCTTTTACCACAATGAATTTGAAATGAAACGAACAAGATGTGCTTTAACTGCAGTCTTTCAGCTTTAATTTGAGGGTATTTACATCCAAATCAGGTGAACGGTGTAGGAATTACAACAGTTTGTATCTGTGCCTCACACTTTTTAAGGGATCAAAAGTAATGGGACAATCGGCTGCTCAGCTGTTCCATGGCCAGGTGTGTGTTATTTCCTCATTATCCCATTTACAAGGGGCAGATAAAAGGTCTAGAGTCCATTTCCAGTGTGCTATTTGCATTTGGAATCTGTTGCTGTCAACTCTCAATATGAGATCCAAAGAGCTGTGACTATCAGTGAAGCCATCATTAGGCTGAAAAAACAAAACAAACCCATCAGAGAGATAGCAAAAACATTAGGTGTGGCCAAATCAACTGTTTGGAACATCCTTAAAAAGAGAGAATGCACCGGGGAGCTCAGCAACACCAAAAGACCCAGAAGACCACGGAAAACAACTGTGGTGGATGACCGAAGAATTCTTTCCCTGGTGAAGAAAACACCCTTCACAACAGTTGGCCAGATCAAGAACACTCTCCAGGAGGTAGGTGTATGTGTGTCAAAGTCACCAATCAAGAGAAGACTTCACCAGAGTGAATACAGAGGGTTCACCACAAGATGTAAACCATTGGTGAGCCTCAAAAACAGGAAGGCCAGATTAGAGTTTGCCAAACAACATCTAAAAAAGCCTTCACAGTTCTGGAACAACATCCTATGAACAGATGAGATCAACTTGTACCAGAGTGATGGGAAGAGAAGAGTGTGGAGAAGGAAAGGGAACTGCTCATGATCCAAAGCATACCACCTCATCAGTGAAGCATGGTGGTGGTAGTGTCATGGCGTGGGCATGTATGGCTACCAATGAAACTGCTTCTCTTGTATTGAAGATGATAAGAAGAAATCCCCTAAGGTTGGGACTTTATATAGAGCACCACTCTCACAAGATTTTAATAAATCAAAATATGAATGTTTTATTAGTAAAAAATATATAAAAATCCTCAATAGTTGTTTAGCAGCAGGATGCACAATATACAATATGCGTGACAGTACATATATACATAATAACATACAAAAAGAAAATTGTACAAAAAATTACATAAAAATACAGAACAACATTAAAGAGATCACAGATACGGTACTATTATTCTCCCGGAGGTGGGAGTCCCCCGTAAACTCGATGCGTTTCCAGTTACCCAGATATGGGAACCTTCGTCAGGAGTGGGGAGTGAAATTTATAACGGAGAAGTACCTGTCGCTCTAAAAGAGGCAAAAAGAGAGAGACCATAAACAAAGGGGTTGCTATCGTTTTAAGGCCAAGATCACATTATCAAAAAAGGAGAAAAACAAAAAAGGAGGAAGAACATGCATTCTAAGACCATGTTCAATATATCCAATATTAGTATATGTGAGTTGCAACAAATCATGACATTGTTATTGTTTCGGGTTATAAAATCATATTTGTATAAGTAAAAAAATCCTTATTGGGTATGCTGTTCAACATGTCAGAAAGAACGTATATATGTTATGTTATCACGTACCACATTGGAGACGGCATTCATGGACCGGTGGCTTGTATACCAACAGAAGCGGAGGGAGGGGTGTACGTCCCCCAAAGAGAATATACAAAGAGGATGAGAATGTGGCAGCACACACTAGGTTCGTTTCACTGATGGGTGATCCTGTGTACGGGCTTTGTGTCGTAACGACCAGGTCTATTTATGGTGAATATTGGGGAAAAGACTTTATTAGTAATAGCTCCTTATGACTATAGTACCAATCCCCAAAGGAAATAGGTCTCCCACAGTGTCTTTAGTATTAGTTTAGACCGAAGAAAGGTGACAAAGTAAGGTTGTGGTTATAGAAGTGCGGTTATTAATAACACGCAGAGCATCAGAGATCCTAAAAAAAAACCTTCTCCGTATATTATTGCCCTCTTCTCCAAATAAAGAGAGGGGTACATAGAACATGTGTCATCCAAACAGGAAGGAGAGCATTATGATATGAGATAGTAGATGTGACGCGTATAGCCAGCGTACCCACAAGTATAGACCAGATGGAAAGAATAGTATTGAACAGTAGTACCTCCCCCAACCTACACCAGATAATAGTGCCCAGGGAACGCTTACATATAAATCACATGTGTATCGTTGAAGAAATCGTCATCCCGAGAATTAATATCTCGGATGGGTGAGGAGGTAATCCCAATGATGGGTGCCCAGAAAACCTAGGGGGAAGGAAGAGGAGGGTTAGGGTCACTGACCGTACCAAAGTATGAATAAGGGATTGGCCATATCCGTGGGTGAGAATGGTGTACTTACCCCGTCCTTTGTGAGGTGTCCCTCGTTCGTTCGCGCCGTACTGGTCCGACCTTCGGTGTTCCTCTGCTGCCCAATAGAGGCAGACAGAGGATTGCTTAAGTAGGGTCCGGAAATGGGGTTGAAGGCGCGTGTGTGACATCATATTGTAGCGTCCCATTGGACGCTCAGCGCTCACCGCCATAGCTGCGCGACACACGCATCTGCCACGTTGCGCATGCGCAGAGGTGCACAGGGATGCGCACCACCGCGACTCCCGCACAGTGAATCCGCGCATGCGCGCGCCGCATGCCGCAGCATGAGTGAGACACAGCATCAGGCAATCCCCACACACAGGAGGCACACAAAGCGCCCCAAGCGGTCAACCTGACCGCACAACGCCCAGTGGCTGCCAATTGAATATAATTCTGCAACGCTCAGCCCATGTTCTGGTGCATAACAATAACATGTGTGTTATAGAGACGCCATAGACATGACGTATCTATATATATATATCCGAACGCTATTGACATGTTTACAGCCTCCCGAGGGGTGTACCCCAAACAAAACAGAAAAAGGGGGGAAAAAGAAAAAATTAACGATCCCTATAAAACAATAACTGCTGAGGAATTGCATTACATGTCATGATTCGTGCTAGAACAATTGTGAGTGAGCATCTGTGGCATCAAGGGGTCAGTGAGAATACAAGATATATATATGTATATATATGTCCCAAGCCATCGAGCCTTAGGTGACCCCAAGTGTTTCAAGATGGAAGTAACAAACATATGAGTATGGACATCAGTAATGTGGCACAAAGTAACCGATGGTAGATACATATCAATGCCAGATAATGACAAATATAAGTATAAAAAGTGAATAAGAAAATAAAAAATGAAAAATGCAGAAGTTTGGGAACAAATGAAAAAGCGTATGAGAGCCAAAGTAATTTTAAAGCGCCCATGACATGTGCTGTATTTCATCAATAAAATGACGGCAGGTATATTTTCACCTCTACATTAACCATGTCCCTCCCAGGATCCAGATGTAAACCCTTCCAAGGAGGGTTTATAACTGATGCAGTCGTTTAAACCGGGTGGACATGTGGCCCTAAGTGCCACAATCCATCTGGTCTCATGTTGCAACAAGATTTTATCCCAATCCCCCCCTCTTGAGGTGGGATGTATGCGGTCCAGAACTAAGAATTTTATTCTTGGAAAATTCCCCATATGTACATCCCGGGAATGTCTTCCAAGTGGTAGGTCTGGATCGCAGACACGGATACTGTGTACATACCTACTTGTTCGTTTGTGAAGCTCCTGTTTTGTCTTCCCCACATAGAATGAGCCACAAGAACAAGTAAGCATGTACACCACTCCGTACGTGCGACAATTTGCGTAGTGGCTGGGTTTGAAGCTCCTTCCGTTGGGGAGCACTATGTTGGTATCGATATTCATGTACTGACATTGGGTACAGCCCCCACACTTAAAGGTACCGTGACGTTTGCACGGATCCCCCCTAAAGGCTCCGGTGTACTCGCTCTTGACTAAAATGTCACGCAAGGATTTTGTACGTCTAAACGTCACAAGGGGCTCTTTAGATATAAACAGATTCAATGTGGGGTCGATATCCAGTACGTGCCAATGTTTTTTAAGGATGCTACGAACCTGTCCATGTTGTTGGTTATAAGTCAGCACTACACGTGTATGATCCGCTGTCTTACTGGTTTGTTTGACAGGTTTAAACACAAGACTCAATCTTGTTTGTTGCAAAACCCTTTTGAAGGCTTTTTTTAGACTCGTGGGGGAATATCCCCGATGGAGTAAACGAACCTGTAGATTTTTTGCTTCAGATAAAAAAATCGGAATCTTTGGTACAATTTCTACGTATCCGTAAATATTGAGAATACGGAATCGATTCAACTAAGGGAGTGGGATGGAAGCTAGAGGCATGTAAAATGGTATTGCCTGCTGTTTCTTTTCAGTAGAGAGTGGTAAAAAGGTGGCCATCATTATTTTTTCTTACAGTAATATCCAAAAAATTAATTTCATGAGTGTCGCAAGTCATAGTGAATTTTAGGTTGAAATCATTCATTCCCATGGCCGCTATGCATTGGTTCAGTCCCTCCATGCCTCCTTGCCATACCAAGATGATATCGTCAATGTAGCGATACCATAAAATAATATGGTCTGAAAATTGGGAGTGCATGGAAAGAAAGGTGTTCTCCCACTCCCCCAGATACAGGTTGGCATAGGATGGTGCGCAGCACGTCCCCATAGCCACCCCCTGTATCTGGAGGAAGTGGGAGCCATTGAAAGAAAAAGCATTGTGTGATAGTATATAATCCATCGCTTGTACCAAAAACTGATGTAGTGGTTTGTCGTCTGTGGATGACTGGGACAGATAGTGATTAATGACTTCCAGACCCTTTTTTTTTTTTTTTTTTTTTTTACTTAGACGTAACTTTTAAGAAAAGATGGGAGAACAATCTCCAGCAATGCACAAAAATCATGATGCGATTACTCATCGAAGAGTATCAAAAGAGAATAGTATCCCTAGAAAAAGAAATTGAAGCAGTTTATACTAAATTAGAGCCCTCAAAAGAACTACCAGCCTTTGCCGAAAATGAAGAGCGTATTAGAGAACATATAGATTATACAGTGAAGGAATCTATTTCCCTCAAGGAAAGGAAATTCTGGAGGGACAAAATGGCCTTCACTGAAGGCAAGGCCTACCGGTGGCAAATATGGAATCCGCAAGGACGTCCACAGAATACTAGAAAAAACACAAATAAAAAAACCCGCAACACTCCTAAAGACAATGTGAGAGGCTCTGATTCCTCCCTAAACTCTCTTTCCTCCAATGGTTCACATGCATCGAAAAAGGCACCAAGAAAACAAAAATGGCGTTCACCTGAAACCACTAATTCCACTAGAAAACAATTGGGGGAAGCTAATACGGCACCACAGATAGCAACCGCAATGACCAGTAGTGAACGCACACTGAGGTCAGGCAACTCCCGGAGTGTCACAACTCAGGGACGAACGACATCAGAGATTCAAAATACAGGGTCTAAGAACGACCCAGTAGAAGGCCAATGACAAAAACAGAGGGCACCCCCACTTGAGGACGCCTTCAACATTATTAATTTATCAGGATATACCTTATCCTGCAATGAAAAGTCCCTACTAGGTAAGGGTCTATCTTTCTGCCCTTCCTCCAACATTGACACCTTTGATACAGTAAAAGACCTACACCTATTTGCCAGAAAATTAATACTCAAATGTCTTTATACAAAAAACATACCAACTCCATCTCAAAACAGGGACAAACAAGCCCTAGATGACTTGGTGTCACTGTTGGAGGAACAGGAACAGAAAGATTTAATAGATAGAGTAGACTTGGAGTCATTATTAGCGGAACACATAACGCCAACTAGGGTAGGTGTTGGATTCAATACAAGATACACCCCCCCCCCCCTTTTACTGGAATAACCAGTTACACCTCATACTGTCATGAGTCTAGGGCTATTGTACGTGATGAATGGTCGGCTCCTATCTGGCTGGGCTACACAAAGACTAATTATGGGCTGTCGGAGATCGCAGTTCCAAGATTAGACAGCAGTTGGATTAAGTGCAATTCTGGACAGACGCTGCCCCCCAGAGACCACTTCTGGCAGTACAATCAGAATACATGGAGGCGACTACCAATTGGGCAGGTGGGCGGGCAGTGGGAGGTGCTGTGATTGAGGTGTGATTGACAAAAAGGGTTTGCACACACACCTGATTCTCTTTCTCCATCGAGAGGCCAGTCACGAGGACATGTGTTAAGTAGACCATTATATTGTATTTTAACTGTATAGTATATCATTGTATTGTAGCCTTGCTGTATGTTATGTAATTTTGTAAACCCCTTTTAATACATGTTAGCTATCTTATTTTCTTTGGGAAATAAATAAGATTTGATTATTCTTAAGCCGTGTGTTTGGTTTCATAACTAAATGTATTATTGTGATACTAACAGTAGCATGCGCTCATAGTTTTAACAGACTGACTAATCTACAGAGACTAAACAAAGTTAATGCATAGAGATGAGATAATATCTAGATTGTAGTAGTATATCGTTTTCTACAATTATTATCAAATTCTACATTTGGCACCCATAGATTGAGACAAACGGAATATCGTTTTTTTTCTGCATTGGATTCACAAACCTAAGGCATTTTTCTTTGTTTCGAGTCTCATTAACACAAACCCTCAAACATCCAGAACGGAAAATCGTCTCTAGTGTGGACAAGATTGGCGCTGGCTCGCGAATTCTGAAACCACGCTTGGATGGTCATGAAAATTCTGTGAAAGATCTCATCGGTGAAGCGGACGCGTAGAACCTGGTGAGAGCTGTGGCTGATATATGTATGTATGTTAAATGTTTGTAAGTTTGGCCAGGTAACCGGTCATTGTGACTGGCGAGTAAAAGGGGATGATCACCCCTGGGGTTATATTATATAATCGATAAATTGACAGGACAAAACCACACAGCGCTGAGGAAAAAAAAAAAGTGGGAATTATTTTAATTTTTTTTTTTATATATTTTTTAGTTTTTTGTTACCCATGTGAGTGTGATAGCTCTCGGTTCCAATAGGAGTTCACTGTGGCCTGCAATTTAAGAGGAGACAGCATTAAGAGTGTCTTTTCTGGAAAAGTTCGTAGTTTAAACGGATTTTTTGTATTTTTTTTTTTTTTTTGTGTTGTGTTTTTGTTTTTGGGTTTTCTGTGTGGGACTACAGGTGAAAAACTAGACCTTGAACAGCTTTTATCTGAATCTCTGTGGGGGGGTTGCTTATCTGTTTGTTCATCTGTGTGTGTATTGTCTTAACAACTGTTCAGTGTAGCTAGTTGCAGATTAGCATGTCAATGGATATCCTTGAAGAGTTTCTTAGTAAACATGCGTCGATTCAATTTGATTGTTTAGTGTCTCCAAATGCATTAACACATCAGTTTTGTGACCTGGTGAAGCATTGCAGTACTTATAATGATGCCATACCATTTAAAAAAAATTCAAAAAAAGGCAGGAAACAGAGATTGGCAAATTTGGTGAGAATGCTAGTAAAAATGAGAGATATTGCTGAACGGAAGGAGGTTGAATGGTATAAGGATAGAGCAGAATTAATAGGACAGATAGAAAATGTGAGTAAGGATATTTCAGCTATAGCTGCGAATGCGGACGCAAATGTTTGTGAGTGTGATGACATGAGGTATGAGATTGAACAATTGGTGACTGAGAATGGTTTGTTAGAACAGGGATTGGATGAATGGAAGGAATCATGTATGTTGAGAGAACAGTCTATCGCAGCGCTAGAGAATAAAGAGGCTGGGAATGAAAATGCGATAGAAAAACTTAAGACAGAGTTACAGGAATGTAAAATTCAGCTAGCCCAAAAAGATAATACCATTGTGTCTTTGAGAGCATGGGCAATGGAGAATGTGCACAGCCATTGCTGTGCTAACAAGGACACACATTCAAGTGTGACACAGGAGCAAAGAGAAAGGATGCCGATCGAACAGCAACCAGTCTGTGCGGCTGACAGTCCTGAAGAGGCCCCAAGTCTCTTCACTCCTGTGCTAGACAGAACTGGGCAAGGATTAGGAATTATAAAAAGGGAGGGTAGCACCCAAACCACAACACTCTCCATACAAGATCGCACAAATCTGTGCCAGATTTTGGGAAAGTTTGACACTAGCGCTTCACCCATTAGTCTCTCAAACAGGCTGGAGGCTGTAGTGACACAGTACATTTTGAACAATAGGGATGCATGCGCACTCCTCCGCGCATGGCTTCCATTGCAACTGTGTGAAAAACTGCAACCACCAGTTGGGAATCATAGAGGTCTATCTCCCGAGTTAAACTCAAATTGGGGGAACTCGGCAGATAGAATGAGGGAAATGCAGCGCATAATGGGAGGAAGAGATACTAGGGGTTCAGACGCCCTAGAAAATACAAAATTTAGGAGGGGAATTGATCCAATACTTTTTTGCAGTGAATACTTCGCCATTTATAAAGCCACATATAATTGTCCTGATATGTCTCCTGATGATAGTAGTTTTCTGTGTTCTATGGCTAATAAGTGCATATGTATTGATTACCATACCAGGATTGCACTGAGGAACGCCACCTCGTACCAGACCTTTATAAACATATTAAGGGACTGGGTTCGGGAGACAGATCAAGACAATAGGCCCCACAAAAGAGTTGCGGAGATAGTTAAAAGCGAAGGTACAGTGAGATTTACAGGCAAGTGTTATAGATGTGGGAATACAGGCCATGTAATCAAGGACTGTAAATTGCCTAGGAGGAGCATGGGTGAGAAGAAGCCTTGGCATAAGAAGGAACAGCGGAAACCTGGACCAGATAAGGTAGCAACGGAGCCGAAAGAGGCACCTGATGCTACATTATATGGTCCACTTTTGAGAGAGTTGCAAAGGTTAGGAAAAGGGTTTAAAGAAAACCACGAGGAATATAAAATCCCTCCCCCAACTAATCCTTATTTTAAACCATAGGGATGTCAGGCCCCAGTGTTGTCCCTAGTATGTCAACTGGATAGGGACAAAAGCGGCAGACCACGTATCCGAGGGGCGATAGGGGGCCATCGCACAAATGTACTTTTGGATACGGGGGCGGCTGTCAGCATAACAAATATTGAACTTCAAAAGGATCCTGCTGGGAGACAAATTTTCCTTAGAGGATTCGGGGGACAACTAGTACCTTCTGAGCAATCAATACCTGTGAACATAGAAATAGAGAGGTTATGTGTGGAACACAGTTTGTTTCTTTCCCCAACGCACGAGGGCACTATTTTGGGCTCTGATGTCATGGGAGCACATGGACTGATTCTTGATTTATGTAATTGGGTACTGTGGAAAGGGTCTAGATACAAAGGCAAGGCACACATGGTCATGGACAGCTGGGAGGTTGCATCAGTTAAAACCGATGAAATCCTTGACCCGCAGGCAATATTGAAAACAGAGGACCAAATATTGGCTAAAATCTTGTGGCAACATAACAAAGTGTGGGCAACGTCTAAAGCGCAATGTGGTAGAGTTTCAAACATGATTGTTAAAATTGAGGGCCCTGATCCGCCACCTCAGCGTCAGTATAAAATTCCGCCCGAATCTATCCCATACATAGAGAGCACAGTGAGGAATTTGTTGGCACAAAATGTAATCAAAGAATGCCAATCTAAAACAAATGCAGCCCTCTGGCCAGTGAAGAAGGAAGGGGGGTGGAGGCCCACTGTAGATTTCCGTGCGCTAAACAGATGCACCCCATCTATTACAAATGTAGTTGCTAAAATGCCAGACATGATGACAGCACTGAAGCCTTCGGCAAAGGTGTATTCATCAATTGACATATCAAATGGCTATTTTTCAATTCCCGTGCACGAGGATAGCCAATACAAGCTAGCCTTCACGTTTCAGGGAAAACAATATGCATTCTGTCGTTTAGCTCAGGGGTTCAAATCCAGCTCTACATACTTCCACATCTGTATGGTGGACATTCTGAAGACATTTTCTGAGCCAGAATGCATCATTCAGTACGTGGACGACATTTTGCTTCAAACCGAGACAAAAGAGCAGCATTATGCTCTGCTGGAGGAACTCCTGACACTAATTGAGAATGCAGGTCTGAAATTAAACCCCAAAAAGGCACAATTGATGAAGGATTCAGTATGTTTCTTGGGTGTGATAGTTTCACAGGGGGGAAGAACTCCAGATCCAAACAAATGTGAAACTATCAGGAAATTACCAAGACCAATCACTAAAACTGCGTTGAGACAATTCCTGGGAATGGTCGGTTTCTGCAGGGACTTCATTGAAGGCTTTGCAGAAAAGGCAAGACCCCTGTATGACTTTCTAAAAGGAGACAAGAAGGAAACAGACCCCTTAGACTGGTTAGGAGAGCATGAACAAGCTTTCACCAAGCTAAAGGTGAGTCTGATGCAGGCCCCGGCCTTGAGCAATCCGAATGCCGATTTGCCCTTTGCACTACAAGTGTATGCCTCTGCAGTAGCAATAACAGCGGTGTTGCTGCAGGAGAGGCAGGGCAAATGGGTACCGGTGGGATACTGGTCCAGGGTACTAAGCCCGGTAGAGAGGGGATTTGATGAATGTGTCAGGAACCTTTTGGCAGCGCACTGGGCGGTTCTCGCCACAGAGCATGTTGTGGGGTTTGGTAAAATCATTCTGCAGACACCCCATTCTCCAATTAAAATGCTTTTGGAACGTACCCTCAGTGGAGTATCCTCCCAAAGGGTGGCCAGATGGCTAGTGGATTTAACACCCAGGAATCTGGCTGTGACCCACAATGCCACCTACACTCTCCCACAATTGATGCAATATGAGGGGGAGCAGCATGACTGTGGGGAAGTACATCGGACCAGAACACAGGAGGTATTTAGATTAGCATCAGGTACTGGAGACCTTAAAATCTGGGTGGATGGATCAAGGTACTGGGATGAAGGAAGTTTTCACACAGGGTATGCCCTGTGGTGCCCCCAGACCAATGAGAAAATCATGACCAAGTGCCCTCGAAGCTTTTCTGCCCAAAGAGCTGAACTGGAGGCAGTGAGAGAGGCCATCACTCATTTCAGTTCAGGTCCCATAACCATATTCTCTGACAGCGCCTATGTAACAAGGTCTCTGACTGAATACATGCCTTTGTGGCAGTCAAGGGGCTTCAGTGATGCCTCTGGGAAGGACTTGGTACATAGTGCGGTGCTAAGAGATATATGGGAAAGAGCAAATGGGGAACCTCAGAGAGTTGCTATCATTAAGGTGAGAGCACACCAAAGAGGTGGAGAGGAGGTTACTGTGGGCAACAACAAGGCAGATGAGCTGGCAAAAGAGGCAGCCCTGATAGGGGCCAAATGGACACCCTATGATACTGAAGGGAGGCAGGCCTGGGAGGAACATAATTCTGAGGAGCAGGAGGTGAAAGCAGGTTCACATGAACTCCTGCCGGTGCTAAGGATGCCTACCCCATGCTTAGCAGGTGAACAAAATAAGGATGAGGCCTTGAGCTCAATCAAAAAGCAGCTTAGAACAAAAGCGGCAGATGCTCCCCAAAATTATGTATTAGAAGACGATCTACTGTTAAAAGAAACTTCAGAAGGACGAAGGTTGTAGTGCCCTCCCAGCATCAAAAAGATTTAGCCCTAGAAAATCACAGGTTAACAGGCCACATGGGCGTTCAGGGTACCTTGAAGTTTGTGCAAGCTAGATACTGGTGGGAGACAATGGGAAACACAATCTCACAGGTAGTGCAGGAATGCTTAATATGTGCACAAATGAACCCTAGGCCAAAGGGACAGAAGCCAATATTAGCAAGGGTACCGGTAGCCAATGGACCCTGGGAAAACCTACAGATTGACTTTGTTGGTCCGTTACAGAGTGCCCCTGGGGGATACAGATATCTACTCGTGGTGGTGGACGTTTTTTCGAAATGGGTAGAGGGTCTGCCCCTAAGAAAGGACTCTGCCACTGCCACGGCTAGAGCTTTGTGGACCGAAGTCTTTTCAAGATGGGGGTTCCCCAAAGTCCTGGAGTCCGATAGGGGGACTCACTTTACCGGCAGGGTCATGAAAAATATTTGTGAGCTGCTGGGAGTAGAACAGAGATTCCATGTTCCATACCATCCACAATCGGCGGGGATGGTTGAGAGGATGAATCGAACACTGAAAGAGAGGCTTAAAAAGATGGTACTGCAATCAGGAAAGAACTGGCTGATTCATCTGCCTTCAATCCTGATGGCCGTACGAGGATCTACAGCGAAAGGTACATCATTAACCCCATATCAGTTAATGACGGGGAGAATGATGAACCTCAGCCATCCAGCAGACCCAATACTTAGTACCCCCTTGAGAGAGAGTGCTGAAAGGGACCGATTTCTGGTCCAACTGCAAGAACAGGTACAGAGGTATTTGCAATTTGCTGCAAGTAACATGGCACCTAAAGAGAAGGAGCAGCCTTTAAAGCCTCCCGTTAGCTTGAAGATTGGAGACAGGGTTATGGTAAAGAACTTTGTTTCCAAGTCTTCATGGGACGCAAATTGGACTGGACCGTTCACAGTCACTATGACCCTTAGTGATCAGGTGGTCAAAGTAAAGCGGCTCATAGATAACAAGGGTGCAAAGGGCATGAAAAAGAGGGAGATAGAGAAATGGGTTCATGCTGATCAATGTAAAAGGTATTGCTGATAAGAATTGATTCCGCTCTTGTTCTTGTTTTCCAGAGTCCTGGTGGAGCAAAGATTGGCAAAGTCTCTGGAGAATGGATGGAAGGATCATACTTGTCGTGTTGGCGATCCATCTGAGCCATGTAACCTCTCAAATTGATTCTGACGAATATTCAGGGGATGATGTGGAAAGGGAGAATCCTGAGGAAGACCATGCATCCACTTCAATTATATCATCAATGTTGAACTTGTTAGGTCAGAAGGGGATGCAGGGGGGAGATGAAAGAAGGAGAAAGGTCAGGATTATATCAAAGAATCCTAAATTACCGGACACATACCAATGGGGTCACCATGGCAATTTGCAATACAAAGTTTCCTTTGCTTTTGGACGATTTAATCCTAACTCAACGTCGCAAGGACGTGCGTACAAGCAAAACTTGCAAAATATCATACCGGAATCTCTCCAGCCGTTTGTAGATGTAACTATATATATGAATGAAACTGGTTATTGGTTAGGAAAACAATCCAATCTATCCAAACCTTGGGAAGCAAGGGACGTGGGATATGGGGTTTTTGGTGAAGAATTGAAGGAAGGGAAGTATGTTTTTATGTGTGGCATATATTGGCATGACCAAAGTAATAGGGCGCTGAGACCCAGGAGGCTGACACTTAGGCACAGTAAGGTGTCTGTTGGCCAAACTAGGGAGCTCCAGATGACACATCAATGGGGTGAAAATTTCCTTGTGGGGGCAGTATCTCGGTCCTATCAGTCCTACAGAGAAGCTCTTGGTTACTGGACATGTGGGACACCAGAGATGGACCTGGGGGAGATACGCCTAGTTGATGTCTCACCGGAGAGGTTAAAACCCTGCATAGGTGATGCCAGTGGCTACACACAGGAACATACTCCGTTAGAGAAGGGGGAACCACTACAAATAGATCTAAGCTCGTCACAAACGCTGGCTACCAGGGTACAGTATGCTTTCACCACATGGCACTTCAATATCTCGCAATGGTTGGTAAAATCCTATTACCCTATATGTGCTGAATATACACTAAATCAAGTACGGTCAGTATATCAATGGCTTTCTCCCAGAGATGGGCGGACACAGAATGAGGTCCATGAAGGACGCTTATTTCTGAGGAGTAACCGAAAGAGGAGGGATGTATTCAGCACTATATTAGGGGGAATAGGAACTGGGATGGGTGTTATTAATGGAGTGGACATCGATCTCCTGAGGAACAAACTCTCAGCCATAGCTTCAGACAGTAAACGGGGCTTTGTTGCTCAGAGAGAGATCAATGACATTCTTGATAATATTCAACAACGTCACATAAATACCCAGGTAAAAGTAGCTCAAGATTTTATACGCCATTTTAAGAGGTTGGTGGATAATGTGGTGATACAGGGCAAAAATATGTCATGGGCTCTGGCATGCACTCAGGGACAGGCGGAACTATCAACCAACATCAAACTGATTGTACAGTCCCTGTATGGGGGGAAGTGGCCTTATGAATTAGCATCACAGCTCAGTAAGATTTTACCAAAGCACATCTCTTACACTAATCCAAGTTGGTGGTCAAATGCCTGGATGGGATGTACGAATTTGGATTATGAGAGATGTTACGCTTCCTCGTTGATCCCATATACAGAAGTGCAGACTCAATCTGTGTATTCGGTGATATCAATGGGCTTACTGACTGGGGATTCTACTTTGTTGCATCTGAGGCTAAATTACCCACATGTGATCAGAGAGAATGGGAGCTGGAGGCAGGTTGATATTTCCCTCTGTCAGAGGCATGACCATGACATCCTTTGTATGCCAGGCCAATACACGGTAGTAAAGGAGAAATGTTGGGAGGATGCGTCACTCTGTATACTGGATGGGGAGAACATTGCCGGGAAGGGAACACCGGGGTATTATTTGGGACATGGGAGAGTTTGTTTCTTTGTCCTAAAGGATACTAATATAACATTAGTCATGGAGATAGGATGTTCTGTGAACCTGACAATAGCAAGAGGAGCGTGGTGTACCTTTGGCGATGTCTCTGAAATCCAGACACAGGAATGGAAGTATGTGATACCGCATATTGCCAATCTGTCTGTGGATGTCAACCAGAACCTCCCTGTTAATCTGAGAGCCCTGAACCTTGGTATGGGAAGGAAGATACAGGAGTGGTTAGCAGATTGGGATAGAGATGAGAGCCTTATGAAGATGCTGCAGCAAGAGAGAGCTAATGCTACTATAGCCATATACCATAATCAAAATGAAATAAAGGAGGTAGTGCATCAATTAGAAAATGATGTGGGAGGGTCTTGGTGGGAGGTAATATTTGGACATTCCAGTAAGGCCAACAGCATTTTGAATTATTTGATACATCCCGTTGTGGTGTTACTCATTATTGCTGCAGTTTCGTCATTGGTTCAAATTGGTATGTGTTGTTGGACTAGACATTTATATAAGAAGGTCTCGCATCTATCTATGCAAGTGGAGGGACGAATTGACGGTAAGGTCTCTTCATATGCGGTAGAGGCTTTGCTGCCAGCTCAGAGCCCTGAAATACCACTGACGTGCTGGAATTGCGGTAGGGAAGGCCATTGTGAACAAACCTGCCTAATCCCGACCCGTATTTTCAGCAAAGAATTATAGGAGGTTGGGAGCGGGATACGCGAGTTGAGGGGTCAAATGTATGTATGTATATATTATGGTAGTGGGTTGATTTATGTTATGGTGTAGTGTGATAAAGGTGTATTTTAGGCTAGTAACATGGGCAAAAGGCCCTCCTCGAGACTCTGTGTTGGAAAGCTGGGTGATGTGTTACCCTGAATGTATGATGGTGAATGGTGAGTGAATGAGCACCCCTTGCCTGTACTGCATCTCGTCCTGAAGATACCAAAGACACAGAAGGGTGACATGGAAGCTGTCACTGAAGAAGGATGGTGGTGTATCACTAAGTGGCAAAGCGGAGAGTGTTGGAAAGCATGACACGATAAGACCATTATGGACTGTTCCATAGGAGCTGTTGCTGCACAGGTTGAAAACCACAGCGCGTTAAGAAAGTCAAGGACTGTTCTATGGGTACTGATTTGGAAACGCATGTCAGGGAGGAAACCGTTATGGACTGTTCAATAGGAGCTGGGTCGGAAGAAGGGTGTTATGCGCCTGTTGAGGCGCAAAGCGGCATATGTTGGATTCAATACAAGATACACCCCCCCCCCCTTTTACTGGAATAACCAGTTACACCTCATACTGTCATGAGTCTAGGGCTATTGTACGTGATGAATGGTCGGCTCCTATCTGGCTGGGCTACACAAAGACTAATTATGGGCTGTCGGAGATCGCAGTTCCAAGATTAGACAGCAGTTGGATTAAGTGCAATTCTGGACAGACGCTGCCCCCCAGAGACCACTTCTGGCAGTACAATCAGAATACATGGAGGCGACTACCAATTGGGCAGGTGGGCGGGCAGTGGGAGGTGCTGTGATTGAGGTGTGATTGACAAAAAGGGTTTGCACACACACCTGATTCTCTTTCTCCATCGAGAGGCCAGTCACGAGGACATGTGTTAAGTAGACCATTATATTGTATTTTAACTGTATAGTATATCATTGTATTGTAGCCTTGCTGTATGTTATGTAATTTTGTAAACCCCTTTTAATACATGTTAGCTATCTTATTTTCTTTGGGAAATAAATAAGATTTGATTATTCTTAAGCCGTGTGTTTGGTTTCATAACTAAATGTATTATTGTGATACTAACAGTAGCATGCGCTCATAGTTTTAACAGACTGACTAATCTACAGAGACTAAACAAAGTTAATGCATAGAGATGAGATAATATCTAGATTGTAGTAGTATATCGTTTTCTACAATTATTATCAAATTCTACAGTAGGGATTAAAGGAAATTCGACGCTTAAAAAGAAATCCAACAAATTTCCACCACTGGCACAAAATGCCAATCTTAAGGCGTTTGTCTCAATGGTAACCAATGATATTAACAAACTTAATAAAACTATCCCCCCTTGTAATCTTACTAGCGATGAACAGAAGGCACTAAAAACTTTAACTGAACAACACCAGCTGACTATCAAACCTTCTGACAAGGGGGGCAACATTGTCATCATGGACAATTCCTTTTACCTTGCTATGTGCTCTAAAATACTATCCAATAAGGAGTGGTATAAATCCATTCCTCGTTCGGCTATTGAAAAATTCGATATTGAATTTTTCAAAATGATCGACCAAGCGTATCTCGACAACGTTCTGACCCAACAGACATGGGAATTTATACGCACCAAATTTGCCAGGATCCCCACCTTCTACAGCCTGCCGAAGGTACACAAAGATATGTCAAATCCCCCAGGGAGACCTATCGTCTCGGGGGTGGGAAGTGTCTCTGAGAACCTAAGTAGGTTTGTGGACGAGCAGCTCCGGCCCCTCGTCACAAACCTACCTTCGTATATCAGGGACACTTCCCAACTATTGCAATACCTTGATGGTCTTTGCATTCCTATCGATTCATTACTGGTCACTATAGATGTGGAGGCTCTCTATTGCTCAATTCCCCATAAAAAGGGTCTGGAAGTCATTAATCACTATCTGTCCCAGTCATCCAAAGACGACAAACCACTACATCAGTTTTTGGTACAAGCGATGGATTATATACTATCACACAATGCTTTTTCTTTCAATGGCTCCCACTTCCTCCAGATACAGGGGGTGGCTATGGGGACGTGCTGCGCACCATCCTATGCCAACCTGTATCTGGGGGAGTGGGAGAACACCTTTCTTTCCATGCACTCCCAATTTTCGGACCATATTATTTTATGGTATCGCTACATTGACGATATCATCTTGGTATGGCAAGGAGGCATGGAGGGACTGAACCAATGCATAGCGGCCATGGGAATGAATGATTTCAACCTAAAATTCACTATGACTTGCGACACTCATGAAATTAATTTTTTGGATATTACTGTAAGAAAAAATAATGATGGCCACCTTTTTACCACTCTCTACCGAAAAGAAACAGCAGGCAATACCATTTTACATGCCTCTAGCTTCCATCCCACTCCCTTAGTTGAATCGATTCCGTATTCTCAATATTTACGGATACGTAGAAATTGTACCAAAGATTACGATTTTTTATCTGAAGCAAAAAATCTACAGGTTCGTTTACTCCATCGGGGATATTCCCCCACGAGTCTAAAAAAAGCCTTCAAAAGGGTTTTGCAACAAACAAGATTGAGTCTTGTGTTTAAACCTGTCAAACAAACCAGTAAGACAGCGGATCATACACGTGTAGTGCTGACTTATAACCAACAACATGGACAGGTTCGTAGCATCCTTAAAAAACATTGGCACGTACTGGATATCGACCCCACATTGAATCTGTTTATATCTAAAGAGCCCCTTGTGACGTTTAGACGTACAAAATCCTTGCGTGACATTTTAGTCAAGAGCGAGTACACCGGAGCCTTTAGGGGGGATCCGTGCAAACGTCACGGTACCTTTAAGTGTGGGGGCTGTACCCAATGTCAGTACATGAATATCGATACCAACATAGTGCTCCCCAACGGAAGGAGCTTCAAACCCAGCCACTACGCAAATTGTCGCACGTACGGAGTGGTGTACATGCTTACTTGTTCTTGTGGCTCATTCTATGTGGGGAAGACAAAACAGGAGCTTCACAAACGAACAAGTAGGCATGTACACAGTATCCGTGTCTGCGATCCAGACCTACCACTTGGAAGACATTCCCGGGATGTACATATGGGGAATTTTCCAAGAATAAAATTCTTAGTTCTGGACCGCATACATCCCACCTCAAGAGGGGGGGATTGGGATAAAATCTTGTTGCAACATGAGACCAGATGGATTGTGGCACTTAGGGCCACATGTCCACCTGGTTTAAACGACTGCATCAGTTATAAACCCTCCTTGGAAGGGTTTACATCTGGATCCTGGGAGGGACATGGTTAATGTAGAGGTGAAAATATACCTGCCGTCATTTTATTGATGAAATACAGCACATGTCATGGGCGCTTTAAAATTACTTTGGCTCTCATACGCTTTTTCATTTGTTCCCAAACTTCTGCATTTTTCATTTTTTATTTTCTTATTCACTTTTTATACTTATATTTGTCATTATCTGGCATTGATGTGTATCTACCATCGGTTACTTTGTGCCACATTACTGATGTCCATACTCATATGTTTGTTACTTCCATCTTGAAACACTTAGGGTCACCTAAGGCATGATGGCTTGGGACATATATATACATATATATATATCTTGTATTCTCACTGACCCCTTGATGCCACAGATGCTCACTCACAATTGTTCTAGCACGAATCATGACATGTAATGCAATTCCTCAGCAGTTATTGTTTTATAGGGATCGTTAATTTTTTCTTTTTCCCCCCCTTTTTCTGTTTTGTTTGGGGTACACCCCTCGGGAGGCTGTAAACATGTCAATAGCGTTCGGATATATATATATAGATACGTCATGTCTATGGCGTCTCTATAACACACATGTTATTGTTATGCACCAGAACATGGGCTGAGCGTTGCAGAATTATATTCAATTGGCAGCCACTGGGCGTTGTGCGGTCAGGTTGACCGCTTGGGGCGCTTTGTGTGCCTCCTGTGTGTGGGGATTGCCTGATGCTGTGTCTCACTCATGCTGCGGCATGCGGCGCGCGCATGCGCGGATTCACTGTGCGGGAGTCGCGGTGGTGCGCATCCCTGTGCACCTCTGCGCATGCGCAACATGGCAGATGCGTGTGTCGCGCAGCTATGGCGGTGAGCGCTGAGCGTCCAATGGGACGCTACAATATGATGTCACACACGCGCCTTCAACCCCATTTCCGGACCCTACTTAAGCAATCCTCTGTCTGCCTCTATTGGGCAGCAGAGGAACACTGAAGGTCGGACCAGTACGGCGCGAACGAACGAGGGACACCTCACAAAGGACGGGGTAAGTACACCATTCTCACCCACGGATATGGCCAATCCCTTATTCATACTTTGGTACGGTCAGTGACCCTAACCCTCCTCTTCCTTCCCCCTAGGTTTTCTGGGCACCCATCATTGGGATTACCTCCTCACCCATCCGAGATATTAATTCTCGGGGATGGCGATTTCTTCAACGATACACATGTGATTTATATGTAAGCGTTCCCTGGGCACTATTATCTGGTGTAGGTTGGGGGAGGTACTACTGTTCAATACTATTCTTTCCGTCTGGTCTATACTTGTGGGTACGCTGGCTATACGCGTCACATCTACTATCTCATATCATAATGCTCTCCTTCCTGTTTGGATGACACATGTTCTATGTACCCCTCTCTTTATTTGGAGAAGAGGGCAATAATATACGGAGAAGGTTTTTTTTAGGATCTCTGATGCTCTGCGTGTTATTAATAACCGCACTTCTATAACCACAACCTTACTTTGTCACCTTTCTTCGGTCTAAACGAATACTAAAGACACTGTGGGAGACCTATTTCCTTTGGGGATTGGTACTATAGTCATAAGGAGCTATTACTAATAAAGTCTTTTCCCCCAATATTCACCATAAATAGACCTGGTCGTTACGACACAAAGCCCGTACACAGGATCACCCATCAGTGAAATGAACCTAGTGTGTGCTGCCACATTCTCATCCTCTTTGTATATTCTCTTTGGGGGACGTACACCCCTCCCTCCGCTTCTGTTGGTATACAAGCCACCGGTCCATGAATGCCGTCTCCAATGTGGTACGTGATAACATAACATATATACGTTCTTTCTGACATGTTGAACAGCATACCCAATAAGGATTTTTTTACTTATACAAATATGATTTTATAACCCGAAACAATAACAATGTCATGATTTGTTGCAACTCACATATACTAATATTGGATATATTGAACATGGTCTTAGAATGCATGTTCTTCCTCCTTTTTTGTTTTTCTCCTGTTTTTCTCCTTTTTTGATAATGTGATCTTGGCCTTAAAACGATAGCAACCCCTTTGTTTATGGTCTCTCTCTTTTTGCCTCTTTTAGAGCGACAGGTACTTCTCCGTTATAAATTTCACTCCCCACTCCTGACGAAGGTTCCCATATCTGGGTAACTGGAAACGCGTCGAGTTTACGGGGGACTCCCACCTCCGGGAGAATAATAGTACCGTATCTGTGATCTCTTTAATGTTGTTCTGTATTTTTATGTAATTTTTTGTACAATTTTCTTTTTGTATGTTATTATGTATATATGTACTGTCACGCATATTGTATATTGTGCATCCTGCTGCTAAACAACTATTGAGGATTTTTATATCTTTTTTACTAATAAAACATTCATATTTTGATTTATTAAAATCTTGTGAGAGTGGTGCTCTATATAAAGTCCCAACCTTAGGGGATTTCTTCTTATCTATATAATAGGGATGAGATCACCACCGATTTTCATCCATCTCACTGGGGGAATCAACCTTAATTTTTTTCTTTTTTTTTTTTTTTTTTGTATTGAAGATGTGACTTCTGACAAAAGCAGCCGGATGAATTCTGAAGTGTTTCGGGCAATATTATCTGCTCATATTCAGCAAAATGCTTCAGAACTCATTGGACGGCGATTCACAGTGCAGATGGACAATGACCCGAAGCATACTGCGAAAGCAACCAAAGAGTTTTTTTTTTTTTTCAAACTAGCCAAAAATGAAAAAATGCCTGTAAACGAAACGCTGCTAAATGCGAGTTGTCGTGTTTAAAAGCGTTTAGAGGCATTTCAAACGCAGCTAAACACAGCCTCTAAACACAACTACCTACAAATGACTATAAACAAACCAGTGTACATGTACTGACATCTGAAGCCCCTGTGAGCAGGGCCCGACTGTCCTACCTGTGACTGCAGTGCTCTCCTCTCTCTGTCCCCCGGCGCTCGTATGTCACGGAGCTGAGTCTGTGTGCAAGGTCCCGCCCCCCCTAGACCGGCTCGTGTGATAATAGATTGAATCAGTGTTCCGCCTATCACAAGAGCCAGTCTAGGGGGGCGGGACCTTGAATACAGACCCAGCTCCGTGACATACGAGTGCCGGAGGACAGAGGGAGGAGAGCGCTGTGTTATCCAGCGGATGACAGTGGGCACAGAGGCTACAATTGTTGGGTACACAGAGACTGCAATTGGTGGGCAAAGATGCTGCAGTGGTGGGAACATAGAGGCTGCAATTGGTGGGCAGAGAGGCTGCAATGGGCACAGAGGCTGCAATTGGTGGGCAAAGAGAGGCTGCATTTATGTGCAATGGTCAGGCTGCATTTCATGGGCACTGGTAAATATTTTAGGACACCATTTGGTTCAAAATATTTTTTCTTCTTGTTTTCCTCCTCTAAAACCTAGGTGCGTCTACGCACGGTATTTCACTTACATTGCTCTTTATGCTTTCCAGAAACTGATAATATAACTTCACCTTTCAGTATAGATCCATCCTAAATCAACAGAGTCTCTCTAGAGGCGGCTGCTGATCTAGAGGAATAATTTGATCACAGAAAGGAAAGATGTAATCATTACTCACCAGAGACACAAAAATCACAATAATCACACCGAACACTCCAGCAATGAGAAACATTCGGGACCTTCTATAATCTGATGTAAAATCTGTCAGAAAATAAATACAATCTTTAGATTATATGTGTGATCGATATACAATGTATCCGTTCTACAGTCTGCTTTGTTATATTACAATATATACACATCAGCACATCTCAGCTTTTATTATATATAAACCTGCACACTGACACCATATACTTTATACACACACATATATATATATATATATATATATATAAAATATACACATACACACGCACTCCCCTCTATTCCCCAGTAATTGCCCCTCTCACCTCTGATCTCCAGCCGGTGTTCCCGGATCTCCTCACTGACCGGGTTTGTGATCCTGACCCGGAATCTCCTCTCGGCGTCGTCTCTCTGCACACTGGGGATAATCAGCGTCCTATTGTCATCTATCAGCCGGTATCTTTCAGGGATCGGCTCCCCGTCCACCTCCCAGGTCACAGCGCTCTCTTCTCCTGAGAACTGGACGCTCACCGCCATCTCCTCACCCAACCGGCCCCCGGTACTGGTGATGTTGGAGATGAGAACCGGATCTGGAAAGTTCAGGAGGAGGACAGTCACCATCAGTCATAGGTCACCAACACAGAGCCCAGATACATGGAATAGAGTGCTAGCTCTTTTTATATACTTCTATACACTGCTTAATGCTCATGTGACCCGAATCCTCTTCCCCCACATACAGTCCCCAGTGTTATACGACTGATCAGTTCATTTCCTGCGTGGGAAAAGTAAATAATTTGGTTTTGGGTTCTGGGGTGCAGCCATATATATACAGATACATTTTTTTCGTTAATTTATTTACTTGGATTGGATTTTCCTGCAGGGATATTGACTTCCCCATTTGTATTTGAAACATGTCTGCCTTTGTTACCCTCCATTACATAGGGGATGATAGGTGTAGTAGTGCACAGAAGGAAGATAAAGGGGTTTATATGTTCAGTTCAGCTGATAGGAAGTGACAAGGAAGGGGCATTTCTGGCCGGAGCAACAGATATTTTCTGTATCTATAAAAATAAAATGAATGCAGACAAAATATTTAAAGTGGAATCTAAAATCGCTGCATCTATGGACACCACGGATCTAACACTAACCTCTCTATCCCTGTAAAGAAAAGAGGAGTATACATACCTTTTTGGAAGCCGATCTGATCTGATCCGACCGAATCTCCAGTGGTGGAAGCTCTACAGAAGACACGGAGGACAACGGCTGTGAAATTAATGGGACATCACCCATAGAGTTACTATGGGGCTTCCATTGTCATCTGTCTCCTCTGCACCCGCCCCCACGGCTGACAGCTCAGCGTGGGATCCAGTCAGATCAGCTTCCAAAAAGTTATGTATACTCATTTTTTCTTTACAGGGATTTTAGATTTTGCATGAACTTCCACTTTAAGGACTGTAAGCTGCAATTTATTACATTTTTATTTTGGGGTTTAATTATCCTTTAATAGAAAATGAAATGTCAGCAGGGTTTAGTCTGACAATCACATACTGTGTCACCTCCTCTTATGGAGCTTAATATCCCATCACTGACCCCCCCCGATCCCATCACTGACCCCCCCGATCCCATCACTGACCCCCCCGATCCCATCACTGACCCCCCCCCACGATCCCACCACTGACCCCTCGATCCCATCACTGACCCCCCCCTGATCCCATCACTAACCCCCCCCCCGATCCCATCACTGACCCCCCCCCCCACGATCCCACCACTGACCCCTCGATCCCATCACTGGCCCCCCCACGATCCCATCACTGACCCCCCCGATCCCACCACTGACCCCTCGATCCCATCACTGACCCCCCCACGATCCCATCACTACTCTCCCACACAGGGCAGCAATGGAGGCAAACATGCAGAGCAACGCAAACAGACCAATGCATTATCCCCCCTCTGGGGGAGAAGAACTTTTATATGGTATATGGACTCTTACCCAGTACACGGATCTCTGTAGAGGATATTAGATGTCTTGTAGCACAGTAACACCAGACCTTATATACACAGGAGTCATCCTTCCTGGCATGTGTCAGCTTCCAGCAGCCGCTCCCTGTGTGCAGTCGGAGTCTGGAGTCATGAGATTTAGTGTAATTTATATAACAGAGATTTTCCAGCAATGTCCTCTCCTCCCCTCTGCATTCTCTGTACAGCTCCACAGCATCATCATCATCATCAGGACATTTCATATTACAGTCAGTGATGTCTGATCCGCTCTGTACATACACCGTTCCTGATGACACCGATATGATCATCATACACAGGAGACCTGGAAGGAGAAGACACATCAGAAATATGATCAAAGTTTATATCCAATACCAGCTGAGGATTACTGATCACTGATAGGAGAGATGAATACTCAGGGGCTGAAGAGAAAAAAAAAAAAAAATTAGAGACAATTCACATAAGAGTTGTCCTCTGAAGGTGAATCGCTGTTTAGAGGGCGTTTGACAATCGATGAGGAAGTGTTATGTCACCTCCTCACTGTCTGTGTTAACTCCTAAAAATCTGCACCACCATTCCACAACCACATGGTGGCAGTGTGTCCCCATTCAGGTAAATGAGTTGCATTTGGTGGACGGCGGGTGCCACTACCTGCCCAATGTGACAGAGGGATTATTTTGTGCCATAACCGAAGCATCATAATTGTGGTGTGTGTATATCCCGGTGTTTTGTCAAGAAGTGCCCGGGACGTACGGAACAGCACAACAGCTGAATTTACAATCAGCTGTTGTGACGGCAAGATGGCGCCTGCGCACAATAGCCGACAAAAAAAGAAAATTCTGTCAGATTGTGCCCCGCACTCCCGTGGCGGGTTCTTGTGAGGGGTGGATCTGTACATGATGGGTAGTTGGGGGGCGGAATTTTAAAAGATGCCCAGTGCTGCAAAACAAAACTTTTTCTGCTATTCTTCGAAGATCATAAAGTCAGCTGTTGTGCTGTTCCATACGGCGCATGCACAGTACAACCCGGGCACTTCTCGATAGCGGGCACTGAAAAACTCATAAACAGAGCCCAGTGTGGGGAATATTTGAGGGAATGGAACATTGAAGGGCTTCCCTAGAGAGGGAAAAATAACCAAATTGGAAAAGGTTTGTGGGAACGGCTAATTCTTTCTGAGGAGGGGAAACAAGGCCAAAGCTTAAAAAGACGGGAGCAATGACATCCCATAATATAGATGTACAAAACTGGATTAGATTTGGGAGGAAAACCGAGGAAGAGGGAAGGGAGAGAAAAGTCTGAGAGACATTAAAGAATATGTAAACCCGACACTTCATATTCCTGATATGTGGCTGCTGTACCATCTACTTGTATGAGAGTCTCCTGTTCTCTTTGTATTGCTTCCTTTGTGGGACATCCCTGGTGTTCCTCTGCTTTCCTAGTAAAAACTGACCACACTAAACAGGAGAACACACTGGTCAGTTCTCTAGCTGTGCTGGAAACTCAGCCTGCTGTCCTCCAATGATCAGACTTGTGTCGGTATGTCGGTGTGATTAGTGTATATGGTGACAGGTAGGTCGGGGTGTGATTAGTGTATATGGTGACAGGTAGGTCGGGGTGTGATTAGTGTATATGATGACAGGTAGGTCGGGGTGTGATTAGTGTATATGGTGACAGGTAGGTCGGTGTGTGATTAGTGTATATGGTGACAGGTAGGTCGGGGTGTGGAGCCCCCCGGTATACACAGAGCATCCCCCCCCCCCCGTCACCACTGATCACCATTCCTGTGTACAGAGATCAGAGATCAGTCATTTCATCCATTACACCATCACTGACCCCCCACCCCCCCTGTGCTGTGTGTGGTGTGCCCCCTGTGCTGTGCGTGATGTGCCGTGCCCCCTGTGCTGTGCGTGGTGTGCCCCCTGTGCTGTGCGTGGTGTGCCCCCTGTGCTATGCGTGATGTGCCCCCTGTGCTGTGCGCGGTGTGCCCCCTGTGCTGTGCGCGGTGTGCCCCCTGTGCTGTGCGCGGTGTGCCCCCTGTCCTGTGCGCGGTGTGCCCCCTGTCCTATGCGTGGTGTGCCCCCTGTCCTATGCGTGGTGTGCCCCCTGTCTAATGCGTGGTGTGCCCCCTGTCCTATGCGGGATGTGCCCCCTGTGCTATGTGTGATGTGCATGGTGTGCCCCCCTGTGCTATGTGTGATGTGCATGGTGTGCCCCCCTGTGCTATGTGTGATGTGCATGGTGTGCCCCCCTGTGCTATGTGTGATGTGCATGGTGTGCCCCCCTGTGCTGTGCATGGTGTGCCCCCTGTGCTATGCGTGATGTGCCCCCCTGTGCTGTGCATGGTGTGCCCCCTGTCCTATGTGTGATGTGCCCCCTGAGCGTGGTCCAGACTACAACTCCCAGAATGCAGTGCAGCAGCAACACAGCCAATCGGCGGCCGACTTCCTCAAAAAAAAAAAAAAAAAATGTCAGCAGACAGCGGCCGTTTTGATTATAAGTTAGGCGGCCTGGGGGGAAATTTCCACCCTGCCCCCCGGCCCAGCCCGCCCCTGCACAAGACAGTGTGATTTCTATATTGTGACAGGGAATTGTTATTATGGCCATCCAGTCCAGGATCAGAGCTCTCTTCATGAATGGGCTTATTTGAGCTTGCCCTCTGGTAAGCGCATTTAATTAACGGTGGTGGATCACGGTGTTCCTGATTTATAGTCACCAGATTTTGGATTTTACCCTGTCACATTTATGAACACTGTTCTAATTTATATCACTGGACTCTTATGGATACATATTTTGTCCTTTTTTGGTTTAACCCTTTTTTTTGGATTTTCATCACCTCCAATTTGTTTATTTATTTAAATTTGAGTCATTAGCGCGGCTTTTTGTTATATTCTGTATGTTTATTGTGTATATCCCGCAATTTTTCAGCTGTTGCTTATTATCACTTTTCATTCACACATAATTTCATATGTTATTTATTTGATCAATATCAGTAATTTCTAGGATTTTTTAGTTAAGGATTAGCGCGGTGTTTACTTCCTTTTTTCACTTATGAAAGTTATACAACTTGAAAGTGGAATCCATACAAGAGTTCAAAGAAGTCAGGCACCCATCAAAATCTCCAGGAAGGCACGATCCACCCATGGGGTCCAATTGGTCCTCTGATACACAAAACTATTTTAAAAGGAGGTCCACATAAGAAAATAAGTTGGACCCATCCCACACCTCCCCCAAACCTCCACCTGATCCCTAAGACAGGCGGTGGAGGCGCACGGGGCGAAGACAGGCGGTGGAGGCGCGCGCCGTGCGAAGACAGGCGGTGGAGGCGCACGCCGCGAAGACAGGCGGTGGAGGCGTGCGCCGCGCGAAGACAAGCGGTGGAGGCGTGCGCCGCGCGAAGACAAGCGGTGGAGGCGCGCGCCGCGCGAAGACAGGCGGTGGAGGCGCGCGCCGCGCGAAGACAGGCGGTGGAGGCGCGCGCCGCGCGAAGACAGGCGGTGGAGGCGCAGGCCGCGCGAAGACAGGCGGTGGAGGCGCGCGCCGCGCGAAGACAGGCGGTGGAGGCGCGCGCCGCGCGAAGACAAGCGGTGGAGGCGCAGGCCGCGCAGGCCGCGCGAAGACAGGCGGTGGAGGCGCGCGCCGCGCGAAGACAGGCGGTGGAGGCGCGCGCCGCGCGAAGACAGGCGGTGGAGGCGCGCGCCGCGCGAAGACAGGCGGTGGAGGCGCAGGCCGCGCGAAGACAAGCGGTGGAGGCGCAGGCCGCGCGAAGATAGGCGGTGGAGGCGCAGGCCGCGCGAAGACAGGCGGTGGAGGCGCAGGCCGCGCGAAGACAGGCGGTGGAGGCGCGCGCCGCGCGAAGACAGGCGGTGGAGGCGCGCGCCGCGCGAAGACAGGCGGTGGAGGCGCAGGCCGCGCGAAGACAGGCGGTGGAGGCGCGCGCCGCGCGAAGACAGGCGGTGGAGGCGCGCGCCGCGCGAAGACAAGCGGTGGAGGCGCAGGCCGCGCAGGCCGCGCGAAGACAGGCGGTGGAGGCGCGCGCCGCGCGAAGACAGGCGGTGGAGGCGCGCGCCGCGCGAAGACAGGCGGTGGAGGCGCGCGCCGCGCGAAGACAGGCGGTGGAGGCGCAGGCCGCGCGAAGACAAGCGGTGGAGGCGCAGGCCGCGCGAAGATAGGCGGTGGAGGCGCAGGCCGCGCGAAGACAGGCGGTGGAGGCGCAGGCCGCGCGAAGACAGGCGGTGGAGGCGCGCGCCGCGCGAAGACAGGCGGTGGAGGCGCGCGCCGCGCGAAGACAGGCGGTGGAGGCGCGCGCCGCGCGAAGACAGGCGGTGGAGGCGCACGCCGCACGAAGACAGGCGGTGGAGGCGCACGCCGCACGAACACAGGCGGTGGAGGCGCACGCCGCACGAACACAGGCGGTGGAGGCGCACGCAGCGCGCGCCCCCACCGCATGACAATCACGCCGCGCGCCCCCCCCACCGCATGACAACCACGCCGCGAACACAGGCGGTGGGGGCGCGCGGCGATTCCACCCCCCATATCCCCCCCCCGTCATCACTGATCACCATTCCTGTGTTCAGAGATCAGTCATCGCGCCCCCACCGCATGACAATCACGACGCGAACACAGGCGGTGGGGGCGCGCAGCGTGTTTTTCACCCGAAGACAGGCGGTGGGGGCACACAGCGATTCCACCCCCCGTCATCACTGATCACCATTCCTGTGTACAGAGATCAGTCATTTCATCCATTACACCATCACTGACCCCCCACCCAACACTCACCTCCATACACAGGAGACATCGCTCCACTCATCAGGTCTCGGTCGGTGATGTGCTCCGTGTCTGAGCTCTACACTGATCTTATATACAAACATTCCACGCCCCTTTCACACTGATCACCAATCAACATTCAGCGTATCTGTAAGACCTGAGCAAAACCACAAACATGACCGACACGTCCTGAACTCCTCCTCATATCAACAGAACTGTACACTAGGGGGAGATGTGACCACACAGAGCGCTCCATTCAGTAGTATAACCAGTATTGATTTATTGAAACAAAATATCCACTTACATTAACCACTTCAGCTCTGGAAACTTTACCCCCCTTCATGACCAGGCCATTTTTTGCAATGCCGCACTGCGTTACTTTAAATGACAGTACCCAAATAAAATTTTTTGTCCTTTTGTTCCCACAAATAGAACTTTCTTTTGGTGGCATTTGATCACCTCTGCGCTTTTTATTTGTTGCTCTATATACAAAAAAAATGACAATCACGCCGCAAGCGCCCCCGCCGCATGACAATCACGCCGCGAACACAGGCGGTGGGGGCGCGCAGTGATTCCACCCCCCATATCCCCCCATCATCACTGATCACCATTCCTGTGTTCAGAGATCAGTCATCGCCCCTCACCGCATGAAAATCACACCGCGCGCCCCCCCACCGTATGAAAATCACACCGCGCGCCCCCCCCACCGCATGAAAATCACACCGCGCGCCCCCCCCACCGCATGAAAATCACACCGCGCGCCCCCCCCACCGCATGAAAATCACACCGCGCGCCCCCCCCCCACCGCATGAAAATCACGTCGCAAGCGCCCCCCCCCACCGCATGACAATCACGACGCAAGCGCCCCCACCGCATGACAATCACGGCGCGAACACAGGCGGTGGGGGCGCGCAGCGTGTTTTTCACCCGAAGACAGGCGGTGGGGGCACACAGCGATTCCACCCCCCGTCATCACTGATCACCATTCCTGTGTTCAGAGATCAGTCATTTCATCCATTACACCATCACTGACCCCCCACCCAACACTCACCTCCACACACAGGAGACATCGCTCCACTCATCAGGTCTCGGGCGGTGATTTGCTCCGTGTCTGAGCTCTACACTGATCTTATATACAAACATTCCACGCCCCTTTCACACTGATCACCAATCAACATTCAGCGTATCTGTAAGACCTGAGCAAAACCACAAACATGACCGACACGTCCTGAACTCCTCCTCATATCAACAGAACTGTACACTAGGGGGAGATGTGACCACACAGAGCGCTCCATTCAGTAGTATAACCAGTATTGATTTATTGAAACAAAATATCCACTTACATTAACCACTCAGCTCTGGAAAGTTTACCCCCCTTCATGACCAGCCCATTTTTTGCAATGCCGCACTGCGTTACTTTAAATGACAGTACCCAAATAACATTTTTTGTCCTTTTGTTCACACAAATAGAACTTTCTTTTGGTGGCATTTGATCACCTCTGCGCTTTTTATTTGTTGCTCTATATACAAAAAAATTGACAATCACGCCGCAAGCGCCCCCCGCCGCATGACAATCACGCCGCAAGCGCCCCCCGCCGCATGACAATCACGCCGCAAGCACCCCCCGCCGCATGACAATCACGCCGCGAACACAGGCGGTGGGGGCGCGCAGTGATTCCACCCCCCATATCCCCCCATCATCACTGATCACCATTCCTGTGTTCAGAGATCAGTCATCGCCCCCCACCGCATGAAAATCACGCTGCGCGCCCCCCACCGCATGAAAATCACGCCGCGCTCCCCCCACCGCATGAAAATCACGCCGCAAGCGCCCCTGCCGCATGACAATCACGCCGCAAGCGCCCCCGCCGCATGACAATCACGCCGCAAGCGTCCCCACCGCATGACAATCACGACGCAAGCGCCCCCACCGCATGACAATCACGCCGCAAGCGCCCCCGCCGCATGACAATCACGACGCAAGCGCCCCCACCGCATTACGCAAGCGCCCCCACCGCATGACAATCACGCCGCGAACACAGGCGGTGGGGGCGCGCAGCGTGTTTTTCACCCGAAGACATAAACCTGCTTTTTATCCTATCAGTTATATAACTGAAAAGTAGCTTTGTATTTCTAACAGCAGACATTAAATAACAGGTGTGGTCACTTGGAAGCCCAGTAACAATTTATAGCCCTGCTGGAGCAAAGATGATCTGCTGTCTCTGTAGAGTATAAAATGGCATTAACAATACATCAGGCAGGATAAGATGATGCCATCTCTGAGGGTTGAGTCTGGAATTCATGCTTTGGGAGGAGTCCCATATTTTGATCAGTTCCTAGAGGAATCAGCATTCTTATTTGCACCTTGTGGCCATCCATATCTGGGGAGATTCTGATCCAGCGTTGAGGTCCCATGGTCTACGGTACATCTCGGTACCATCTTCTTACAGGCTTGGTTTAAGCTTGCCTCTGGTAAGCCTAATTGTAGAGCGGTGGTGGATTTGTTATGGAAATGTGATATCCAAAACTCATGCAATATGTCTTCATCACTCTGGACACTTATTATTACACATCGATAATTTTTCCACGATTTGGAATTTTATTTAGTAATCCCACAAGGACTTTTCAATCACTTATGTTTAGTTTTTTGTGTTTTACAGGTTATTTTTGGCATTATATTTTTATGTATGGTGTATAATTTATGTATGTGCAATTCACAGTTATTTTGATTTCACAGTCACTCAAGTTTATTTAAAGCATTCACTTATGGTTTATAATTTTCTATAGCGCGGCTTTTTGTTTTATTATTGTAGTAAATATTTACCTCCTATGCTCATCGGCTCCATCTAGTGGCCATAAGTGCAGTGTTTTCCTTATTCAGTTGTGTATGTATGAAAAACATTCCATCTACAGGCAAAAATATCCTAATTACATTTTATTTTTGCCACCAACTAATGCAGTTTGACAGGACAAAAAACACTGAACATTTTTTATAACTAAGTGTTCAACACTTGCTGAAAAAAAGGAACCACAAACATCCCCAAAATCTTTCCATATCAAACTGTTGTATAGAAAACCTCTCCGTATCCATTTTCTCTGATGGCATAATCTGTAATGTGTGTATGGGGTTTCCCAATCATCAGCTCAGGGTTATGATATTGCTCAATCTCAGGGGCTAATGCAATAAAGCACCTATTAGATGGAATATGTGTAATATGCAGATGTGGACTATGTAAAGTGCACCTCTCTAATTCCACTAAAAGGACTTTGGGTTACAAAGTAGCTCATGAATTTATGAGGTGCATTGAGCCTACTGAGGCTTCTTTTATTGATAGAGGACAAGTACATGAACAAGGCTTGCAGTCTGGCATCTTCCCATTTACTTTTATACAAGTTTCCCCAGTACACAGAATGCTGCAATCCAAAGTACGGTAGAAGCTGTGCCCCCCCCCCCCCCCCCCAAAAAAAGAGCAAGCAAAGGATTAGTTATCAGTATTACCTGTAGTCTCCCAGTAACACAGTATTTCTGCATTACTGACCTACCATTCCTCGTTCTGCAACAGGTCTCTGTGTGGCGGTGGCCATCTTGGTAGGAGCAGGGTTTTGCTTCCCATGTTCGAGCTGCCCCCACTGACTAGACATCTGATGACTGGTGGGGTAATGATAAAGAAGCATTGATCACAGACTGGATGAAACGGAAGCAGGGAGATTCCGTTATTACAGATCCTAAAAGGTACAGCTTCCTCTCCAGCAAGGAGAACAATGGGCAGCAGAATTGTGACATCACAAAATCTCACGAGACTAGCAATCATTGACAGCAGTGCCTTAGATCAGGGGTCTCCAAACTATGGCCCTCCAGTTGTTCAGAAACTACAATTCCCGTCATGTGTGAGAATGTCAGTTTTACAATGCCTCATGGGAAGTGTAGTTCCGCAACAGCTGGAGGGCCGTAGTTTGGAGATCCCTGCTAGATGATCCCATATTTTTTTTCAGACATTCAAAGCAGATATTCACTTTTTACGCTTGGATTTACTTTTTCATGAAAATATTTTAATATCAACTTCAGAGTGCTCAAATGACTGCTGATTATCTCTAGTCTACAGTAAATATGTGATTGCTGTGAAATACTGGATGGGGAAGTTCTACACAGAAAAGGGACACATTCTGAACAGTTGGACATTTCTGTGTGTGATAACAAGCACTGTGGCCTGTCGGTGGTGCTCATTACTGCTGGTTAAGGAAGCTTCACCTAGGAGCATCAGCCTGTGTATGGGGACCGCAACACCCAGATATAGAAGAGAACATTGAAGACTAAGGCAGCATGTCCTCATGAGCAACTTAAAAGTAATAATATATATATTTTATTTTTTAAATACGTTGACTATGAATTGTATGTTGTGTGTTGTTTTTTTTTCTTCTTTTTACAAGAATGTATCATGTTCTAGACACAAACGTTGTTTTATCTATAATGGGGCTGTATTCCTAAGGCCATGTTCACACAGGTGGTATGGCCATGTTTTAACCACCGAGTTAACAAAGCCTAACAAGGCAGGCGGAGGGGGTCATTCACATGCAGCAGGCACAGGAAATTTAACTCGCCAAGCTTGACAGGTGGCAGCGTTTCTCAAACTTGCCCATTGAAGGCAATGGGATCACATTAGAGTGGCAATCCAAATTCTTGGCTCGCAGTTGCAGACGTTTGCATGCAAAATAGCCATTTACCCCAGAAAAAAAAAAAAAAAAGCTGAGGCATTCAGGAGGTGGCAGTAATGCCTCCTGGAAGTTGTGCGCTGCTGCCCTCTGGAGGTGAGGTACAGACTGCCACCTGTGTGAACTTTGCCATTGGTATTGTTATGTCACACCACTCTGGATAATGTGCTGTAATTTTTTTTATGCTGGATAACTATAGGAAGTAACGTTATACTGTAAAAATATTTTATATATTCCTTGTGCCAATTCCTGTACATCTACTTTTGGATTGGGATTCTCCTGGCTGCATTAACAGTAGCCCTAAAAAAAATCAAATAATAAACTATATTTAAAATCCATTTTTTTTAATTCTTGGAGTGTGGAAGGTTAGGTCCCCTGACAGAATTTTATTATTGGCTGTGTCCCCGCTGGGGAGATTTGACCTGGTGACCATCATCAGCGAGACAGAAATGGAAGAGAAATCTGTCACCAGAGCAAGAGGTGGGGGAAATGTTCTGATGACAACCCAATAAGATGATAAAGCTTTTCATTTTGGGGAGATTTTCTTGAATTTCCTGTTATCTCTCCATGACAGGAAGTTAAAAGAAACCTCACCATCGGAAGCAACAAATATAACCTAATAAGGGGTTATGTGAGCCCCTACCATTTGAGGGCAAAGGACATGTATTGTCACCAGACCGGTCAAATGCCACTTAGAAATAAGTTATCCATACATTGATTTTATTATTTTTTTTATTAAATAAAGTTTAATGGGTGTAGTTATGGTAGAACCGGAGTTCCACTTTAATTCTGATGCTGGTTACAAAAAAATAAAAAATAAATAAAAAAAATTCCTGTTCCAGGGCTGAAATGTTGACCAGTCAGCTGATGCAGTCTTTGTTCTAGTGCCACCAACCAATCATTGTCTCTGCCTCAGGTTGTGTATGGAGATGAGAGCAGCTGGTGGGGCCTGGGCACAGTCCTCACCGTAGGAGAGGTAAGTGTTGTAATGGTCTAGCCGAGGTTTTGTAATGGCTGCAGTGAAAACCAAAATATTCAATGTTAGGTCTTCTAAAATAGTTATGGAATTAGAGAACTTTACCTATTGGCATAAGGAACCACAGTGGGGGGGGGGGGTTGAAGGCTCTCATTCATCCAAATCATGGTATAGCTAGCCCAAATTAGACAAAAAAAAAAACACCACACAAATCAAACTATAAGCTTTTTATTACATATAATGAACAAAAATACATTGCAATTAAAATACAAAAAGTGTTAAAAGCACAAAAACAAAAAATCAGCTACGATTTCCCTAAGAAATCTATTAGGATAAAATTAGATCAATACATGATTATACATAGACTTCTTCTATAGACCAAATTGTAAATATGAGGGGGGGGGGTCACACACACCTCCACCTCGTGGTCTAGCAATGGGCAGCATTTTGACCTGGAATCAACCCCGTGTCTGAATGGAGCAACTGCTGTAATGACAGGTTCTCTTTAACACACTGACATTCCCCCCTATTGGAACAATATTGAACTACAACCCATCTTGAATAGCAGAAAGTACTGTTATTTAACAATCAGGGAAAACAAAAAAAAAAAAATATTCTATCTATATCTCATGTATTGATGATTAGGACTAAAAAATGTAATTCAAGGAAACCTGAAATGTTACATATGAAGTAATATTCTTTTTCTGGGTTAGCAGGTGGAGCTTTAGGCTTGCTTTTCACATTTTCAAGCTTCTACCTTCCTGCTTTGTTGTAATAAAGCCTGTAAACGGAGCTCAGTAGCATCAGCTTTAAAAAAAAAAAAAAAAACATACAACACACCACACACACAGGCTTGTGATCTTGGCCCCCTTTCCTCCCTCCATGTAAGCACTAGTGCACCCGTTAAATATACGGTATCTCACAAAAGTGAGTACACCCCTCACATTTTTGTAAATTTGTTATTCTATCTTTTCATGTGACAACACTGAAGAAATTACACTTTTTCTACAATGTAAAGTAGTGAGTGTACAGCTTGTATAACAGTGTAAATTTGCCATCCCCTCAAAATAACTCAACACACAGTCATTAATCTAAACCACTGGCAACAAAAGTGAGTACACCCCTAATGCCCCGTACACACGGTCGGAAAATTCGACCACAAAATCCATCGGATTTTTTCCGACGGATTTTGTCCGACACAAGTTGTCGGAAAATCCGATCATTCTGAACGTGGTGACATTCGTTGCGTACGACGGGACTACGTAGAGGCTAGTAGCCAATAGCTTTGGTCTTGTAATGTGATCTGAGCATGCGTGGCACTTTGTCCGTCGGAATTCGCTCCACACGATCGGAAAAAGTCCGATAGGACTTTGTTGTCGGAAAATTTGAGAGCAGGAGATAAAAGTCCGATGGAGCCTACACACGGTCGGAATTTCCGACAACATTGTCCGATAGGACATTTTCCGTCGGAAAATCCGACAGTGTGTACGGGGCATAAGTGTAAATTTCCAAATTGGGACCTATTCGCCTTTTTCCCTCCCCGATGTCATGTGACTTGTTAGTGTTACAAGGTCTCAGGTGTGAATGGGGAGCAGGTGTGTTAAATTTGGTGTTATCGATTCTCACTGTCTCATACTAGTGGAGCATCATGGGAAATGTAGTTCCAAAACATCTGGGGTGCTAAGGTTCGCCATCACTGGCCTAGGCTATAAGAAGATTGGCAAGAGCCTGAAACTGAGCTGCGTGTGTGGGGGCAACCAGGTGAGGAGTACAAAGACAAGTGTGTCTTGTCTACAGTCAAGCATGGTGGTGGAAGTGTCATGGTCTGGGGCTGTATGAGTGCTGCCGGCACTGGGGAGCTACAGATCATTGAGGGAACCATGAATACCAACATGTACTGTGACCAGGGGCATCGGGAGGGGGTGGCTAGGGGCGGTTGAAGCCCCGAATGTGACCCCGAAAAGCCCCAAGTCTCAGGCATGCAGCTCTCCATTGTTAGCCGCAAGCTCCAGGACCGATCTCATCCCAAGTGCCATAGCAGGTCCCGCCTTCTGGATCCTGCAACGCCTATGATGGATGTCCCACTGGTCCAATGCCGGGACTGCGGGATGTGTGATGTCCATCATAGGCGCTGCAGGCTCCAGGTGGTGGGAATTACAAAGCGGCCACGCGCCACTTCCCCCGCTCGGGCGGGCCGCTCTCCTCTGAGTACCGACTGCTGTGCCCGCACACCACGGCTGAGGTAGGTCAGACAGTGTATGTAAATGTCAGTGTATGTGGGTCAGTCAGTCAGTGTAGGTAGGTCAGGGCCCAGCCAAAAAAAAGAAGCCTGCGTCACATAAACGGGGGAGGCCCCGTTTCCGGCCTTGGACTTCGGGCTGAAGCCCCTGGTCCTTTTGCCACCTAGCAACGTCCCTGACTGTGGCATACTGAAGCAGAGCATGATCCCATCCCTTCAGAGACTGGGCTGCAGGGCAGTATTCCAACATGATAACGACCCCAAACACACCTCCAAGATGACCACTGCCTTGCTAAAGAAGCTGAGGGTAAAAGGTGATGGACTGGCCAAGCATGTCTCCAGACCTAAACCCTATTGAGCATCTGTGGGGCATCCTCAAAATGGAAGGTGGAGGAGCGCAAGGTCTCTAACACACATTTTGAGTAGGGTTCACATTGGTGCAATGCGAGGACCCTGCAAATACACTGGGGGTTCCCAGATTGCACCCGACTCGCAGGCAGTTCACACTGCCATATACAAACCACTGGGAGTGCCAATACAAAGTTAACTCCCCCAGAGCGGTTCACATATCGCAGTGCAAACGGTCAATTTGGATATGAATCGGATCGCATGGGTGTTCACACCATGCGATACGATTCTGGTGCGGACCAAAAGAAAAGGGTCCTGCAGGACTTTGGTCCAAATGTGATGCAAATAAAGCCACGGCTGAATTTGCATTGCACAGACATCACATTTGATTTTCACAGTGCACTAATGTGAACCGAGCCTTAGGCCTGAAAATATCATTGTAGCAGAGCTTCCCAGAGAGAGCCGGGAAAAGTCCTGTTCGGGGTTTCTCCCAGGCTCCTCTCATACGTTCGGCGATCTCTAATCCATGGTACGGTTTGGATCTTGGTACTCTCCCCCAGACCAATATCAGATTATACTCACCTGAGACAGACAGTCAGTGCTCTCAGCCTGGGAATCAGACAAGTCCTGTCTGTGAGAGCTAAAGAGGTTGGTAAAAGCTAACAAGCTGTATATGCGGAAGCGGACAAGCTGTGGGCTTGCTCAGCCTGTTAGGACCTGTATGTTTGTATATTGAGTGCCGAGTGGCTAGATTTTTGCTATTATCGTTCCCGTTTTGTTTTCTGAGACACTGTACAGTCCCTGTATATAGATTGTGAATATCACAAACATTGCACTGTTTTGTCATTACCTTCTTATATTTAGTATCTGTGCCCGAGAGAGACTGCTTATCCCAGGGAGCTTTGTACCTTCTACCCGTTCCCCGCTCACATCAGAAATATTCTGAAAGCAGACAACATGTAGAACCTGAAGGCTTTTTCCTTCAGAATAGAGCGCTCAGCCACAATATCTCTACTGGAGTTGGAAAAAAAAATAATAGAACACAATGTGTTGGACGTTTTTGGGGCGTGGTCTAGGATGAGGGAGTAGGAAGACACACTCTAGCTAAGCTCCCTCCACCCTCCAGGCGTGTAGATGCAGCCGGGGTGTTTTACCCGGCGTTCTGACTGAGAGATCGCTCCGGTGGACTCACTTGCTGGAATGAGAAGGAGAACGGAGAAAGACCAGAAAAAACCTACCCAGCCAGGAATTCCACAATACTTCCTCCGCACACGAGCGGGGTCCGTGTTATCTGAACCAGGCAGCCGACAAGCCGGAGAGCCGTGTCATCCAGAGGACGCAGTCAACCCCTCCCACACGCTTTCGACGCTGCACTCAGAGACACCTGACATGCAGAGAGAGGAGGTGGGAGTGGAGGGGGGAAGAGAGGAGACGCTCCGGCAGCTACCGAAGGGAAGAGATGAAAGCCACACACAGGGAGAAGAGGCGGACCTCAGAGCACTCCTGCGAGCCCTTCCAACGCGAGCAGACATGCAGCTACTCCCCACAAGAGCAGACCTAGAGGGGTGGATGTCCCGAATCGAGGAGATCCACCGCAGGGACTTGGAGGTGGTCCGGACAGAGGTACAGCAGCTCGCGGAGAGATTGACAGCCAAAGAAGACGAGCAGGTATCACTGATAGAACGTGTTACGCGGCTAGAACAGGTACAGTCCGCTCAGGATCTTTATGTCCCCTCAATACAGCTCCGTTTAGAAGAATTAGAGGACCGCAGCAGAAGGAAAAATCTGAGGTTCAGGGGGGTCCCCGAGACAGTAGGGAGAGATGCATTATTGTTAACTATACAGGAAATATGTCAGAAACTTGACACTCAAATCCCTATGCAAGACCTAGAATTTGAAAGGTTACACAGAGTGATGGGCCCCCCCTCCCCTAACCCTGAGAGACCACGGGATGTGATTGGCTGTTTTCATAGATATGTTCACAAAGAACTGATAAGTCGGAAGGCATGGGCAGCAGGAGAAGTGTTATATGAAGGTGTGCGGATAAAAATCCTGCCAGACTTATCAAGGGCCACCTTACAGAGAAGAAACCTGATGCGCCCCTTACTGGACAGTATAAAAAAGGCCGGGGGCTCATATCGGTGGGGGTATCCGTTCTCCCTGAGAGTAAAGAAGGACTCGAGATCATTTTTTTTACAGCTACCCACTGAACTACCTGAGTTGTTCTCCCTATTGGGAGTGGAGTCAGTTGAGATACCAAACTGGCTACAACACTTGGGCAGGCAAAAAGACAGAGGGGGTCAGGAGAGTTAGATCTCTAGCTCTACAGGAAGAGATAAAGAGGACTTCATCCTAATACGTGCGGAACCCTCTCCCCCTTTTTTTTTTTTTTTTTTTTTTTTTTTTAGGGGGGGTCGCCTTTTTTTTTTGGATGAGGGGAACTTTCTTCGAATTATGGACCAAGGGTTGCGGGGGGATTATTAAAGGCCCGCCGACCCGCCTTGCTCCCCCCCCCCCCCCTTTTTTTTTGGGGGGTCTCTCTCTCCTCTTCCGCCCCCTTGTCCCCCCCCTTTTTTTTTTTTGGTTTGCTTTGTTTCTACCTTAGAAGAGGGGATGTATATGATTGTGGTATAGATGTAGCTTTATAAATATATGACTGGGGCCCCCATGATTTACTGAAATGTATTTTCCTTCCTCGGTTGGTTTTTGGCTCGGCCGAGGGGACTACATATGTTTTTTTTTTTTTTTTTTTTTCTCTCTTTAGGTGGAGTCAGTTAGCCGGGGGTCCCTCTAGTCCCCCACCCATTTAATCACGAGCACATTGGGATGAGGAGGAAGGAGGGAGGAGAATAGTAGCCCCCCCTCATCTTCTCTTTTTCACTCTTTCTTTTGTATTTTGTGAACACTTTTTGATGTTGGAAATTTAGGGAAGGTTTCTTTTTCACTTTTAAACAGCGAGTGTTTTGTGTGGTATTTAAAACGGACACACTAATAGGTCCGGAGGTGTGGGGGTATATATGTTTATAAATGTATATAATGTATATGTATATAAATAGGGGTGGGTGGTGTGGTTTTTATTTTTATTTTTTATTTTTATTTTTTTCACAATTTTTTATAAATTTTTTTTTTTCTTTTTTTTTTTCCTTACTTATTTATCTTTTTCTCCCAAATACGGGATATATAAGACACATAAAGTCACAGAATTCACATTATTGCACATGAGGGGTGGTGGGGGGAGAGGGGAGAGGGAGGCGGTTCATCTCGCTCTCCCCCTCTCTTTCCCTACCCTTCTCTAGGGGTGGGGGACTGGGGGATTTCATAATATACGATTTAGAACTGAGGAAGTTTATTTTTTATTTTCTATTTTTTTTTTTTTTTTCCTCCTTAAGACCTCTGCTAGGGGGGGGCAGGGGGATGGGGGGTGTTTGAGGGGAGCGAGTGGCTGGATTGGGGGGGGGGGGGGGGGGGGGTTTCTGGAGGGAGAAATGGGAAAGTAGAAATAGTAATAAGAAGAGAGGATATAGGAAGAGAGGACAGGATACATAGGAGTAGGAAGGAAGAGGGGTAAGGGGAATATGGAATAGTGGATACAGAAAACAATATATTTAGTAATCCTCTGGGTCCCTATCCCTCGCGGGCCTAAGGCCACGGAACGGATGGAGTAGAGTAGGACTGTTGGGTCCTGCGCTTGGTTTTCTCCTTTTTTTTTTTTTCTTTTTCTTTGTATTGGCATACCCCAATGTTAGTTTATTTTATGTATAACTAATGTATTCATAGATTAAGGGAGAATGAACTCAGATACCTATACATGCACGCCGGGGGGGGGGGGGGGAGGAGGGCGTGGGGCTTTTTTTTTTTTTCCTTTTCTTTTTTTGTTCTCTCATCCTGGGCCAAATCCCCAGATAGGAGCGCACCTACTAAATCAGAGGTGGGGGGGTTTGGGTTGGGTGCTTACCTTAGAGGTTAGAGAAAAGGGAGGGAAGGAAGTAGGTAGGGGGGAGGGTAGGTAGAGAGAGGGGGGGGGGGGTTTTCCCCTTTTTTTTTTTTTTTTTTTTTTTTGGTTTGTTCCTATATTCCCTGCGAGATGGAGGAAATAAGGGTGACCTCTATGAACGCCAAAGGACTTAATGTCCCAGAAAAAAGAAGAATCCTTCTTAATGATCTGAGACGAATGCGTACAGATGTGGCCTTCATACAGGAAACCCATTTTAAAGCAAGCAGACTCCCGGTTCTCCAGAACAGTTTCTTCCCATGCGTATATCATGCCTCGAATCAGGAGGCAAAATCAAAAGGGGTGTCAATTATGATCGCAAGTAGAGCTAATTGGTCCCTGACAGATAAACGGGTAGACACAAAGGGACGTTTCCTCTTTTTGAAAGGACATATGAGAGGGGTAAAGGTGACCCTGGCAACCTTATATGCACCAAACACATTACAAGATTCCTTTTTAAAAAGGACACTTACAAAACTATCAGAATTCTCGGAAGGCAAGCTAATCTTAGGAGGCGACTTCAATATCGCCTTAGACCCCAAAATAGATACATCTACAGGGGTATCTTCGGTCTCACATGGTATCAGGAAGGGAATATTGAGGAAGGTATATGAATTACAACTGGTGGACGTATGGCGGACAATGCACGCTGGAGAGAGGGACTACACTTTTTTCTCTAATCCCCACCAGACCTATTCCCGCATTGATCTCTTCCTGATTCCACACTATTTACTCCCCATGGTAACGGAGATCACCATAGGAAGTATAACATGGTCAGACCATGCCCCGATAACATTGGGCTTAGTACTCTCAGGGACAGGGTGTGACCCGGACAGAAGATGGCGTCTGAACGAAAGCCTACTACAGAACCCTGAAATTCAGGAAGAAATTGCAAAAGAAATTGAGGCCTATTTTCAAATAAATGATACCCCTGGTACTGACCCTGGGATAGTGTGGGAAGCCCACAAAACAGTAATCAGGGGCATCCTGATCAAATATGGGGCTAAAATAAAGAGAGAAAGAGAAAAACAAGTCAAGAAACTCTTACAGGAGATACAGGAACTAGAATTGCAGCATAAGAAGAGGCAGACCACCTCCGTAGGTAGACACTTAGAGCATCTGAGGCGTCAGCTTACGGATATTATGCAATATAAAGCCAAAGCAACAATACAGAGAGGGAGGAAGATATCTTACGAACTGGGAGACAAATGTACTAAACTATTAGCAGGCAAACTCAAAGAGAAGAGTATATCAACATATATATCTCAAATAAAAGGAAAGAATGGGCAGTTAATCCCTCAGCCAAAAGGGATAGCACAGAGATTTGGAGAATATTATTCCTCGTTATATAACCTGGAGTCAACTCCTATGCCTACACAGGCCCTGGAGGAATATTTATCTTCCGCAAAACTCTCAAGACTATCATCTAGAGAACGCAGTAAATTGGAAGCTCCTATTTTGGCTGAGGAACTGAATGCAGTGTTAAAAAAGGCAAAACTAGGGAAGGCACCGGGCCCGGATGGCTTTACTTTACAGTACTATAGAAGATTTGCACCACAACTAAATAGTCGTCTGGTCGGGGTGTTCAACTCCCTGGGCCAAACTGCTGCATTCCCCCCGGATTCTTTGCTGGCGTATATTACGGTGATTCCAAAGGAGGGGAAGGACCCGGCGGAATGCAGCAGTTATAGGCCAATTTCACTGTTAAATGTGGACCTCAAGCTCTTCACTAAAATTTTGGCATCACGAATTCAACCCCTGCTTGATCAGTTGGTGGAACGGGATCAAGTAGGGTTTATTCCCGCGCGGGAGGCGAGGGATAATACGATCAAAGTGTTGAATTTGGTCCACCATGCCCACAAGACAAGTACCCCCTGTGTTTTCCTGAGTACTGACGCGGAGAAGGCATTTGATAGGGTGAACTGGTCCTTCCTGTTCGAAGTTCTGAGATTTGCAGGCATGGGTGATCAAATGATCAAGTGGATCAGAAGTGTGTATACCATCCCAAAAGCAGAGGTAAAAGTGAATGGAATTTTTTCCAAGTCTTTCAAGATTTGTAATGGTACACGACAGGGATGCCCTCTTTCCCCCCTGTTATTCTCCCTGACAATAGAACCTCTATTAAATAAAATAAGACAGAACCAGGACATTCAAGGCCTAAAAATAGGGGACCGGAACTATAAAATCTCGGCATACGCTGATGACCTGCTCTTCTCCATTTCTGCTCCACATATTTCAACCCCGAACCTTATGAAAGAAATTGAAACTTATGGTAGCCTATCTAACTTTAAAATAAATTATACCAAATCAGAGGCAATGGGAGTAGCGCTGCCGGTTAAGATACGGACCTTGATTCAACCAAATTTTAGCTTCAAATGGGTGACGGGGGCAATAAGTTACCTGGGCACACAGATTACACCAGATCTAGGAAAGATTTTTAAAGCAAACTTCCCAACGTTATACAACTCAGTAAGGCTGCTATTGGAGAAATGGCACCAGGGTATCCATTCTTGGTTTGGCAGAAGCAATATTATTAAAATGTGTATCTTACCTAAATTTTTGTATTTATTTCAAGCTCTCCCAATTGCCGTCCCACGGCTTTTTCTCTGCCAAATTACCTCACTTTTTACAAAATTTATTTGGGCAAAGAAAAAGCCTAGGATAGCAAGAAGTATCTTGTCACTACCGAGGCGTCTAGGGGGCATAGCTGTCCCAGATGTAGGGAAATATTATCAGGCAGTACATCTTGGAAGAGTGGTGGATTGGAGCAGGCATGGAGAATTCAAGATATGGGTGGAACTGGAACAGCAGCTCAGTACAACCCCCTTAAGCAGGGCACCCTGGTGCTATGAAGCACTACCGGCCCTGATTAGAGAACATCCTACAATAGGAACGACATTACGGATCAGTGCAAGTCTCCTTCGAGACCCTAAAATTTCGTCGAAAAACTCCCCCTTGACACCGGTGCTGGGAAACCCGGGGTTTCTACCAGGTACAGAAACGGGGGCCTTTAAAAAACTAGAGGAGAAGGGAATTTCCCAAGCCCTACATTTTATTCAAAACGGAGCATGGCCAACAATAACGACCCTGACATGCCCGGGGGGACTCTATGAAATGGACATATGGCGAGCATTGCAGCTACGACATTTTTTGAGATCTTTGGGGCCGGCGGTAAGCTATGACCGACCTTTAACTAGGTATGAACAATACTGTAACGAGAAAGAACCCCTTTCCCGGTTGATCTCAAAGATGTACGGGCTGTTAATTGCCCCCCCGCAAGACTTCGTTCTACCGAGTATATCTAAATGGGAAAAAGACCTAAATAGGACATTTTCCGCAGACGAATACAGGAAGATTATTTACTTAGCCTTGCACTCATCAAGGTGCACACGAACTCAAGAATTAAATTTTAAAATACTGACACAATGGTACTATACGCCGGTGAAACTCCGGAGAATATATGGGGAGGCTTCGGATCTTTGCTGGCGCTGTGGAGAGGAACAAGGAACCCTAATACATATATTATGGTCTTGTACCAGAATTAAGCAGTATTGGGAGGAGGTACAGAGAATTGCACGGAGACTCGCGGAATTCTCAATACCAGATGACCCAGCATTTTTTCTGCTCCACTGCTCCCAAATACCAACACAAAAATACAGGAAGTCCATAGTGTGCCACCTGTTGAATGCTGCAAAGGCGACGATTACAATGCACTGGAAAGACAGGGCCCCCCGTCAGTAACAAGGTGGCTTAATAGGGTAAGACAGATGGGAGCTATGGAAGACCTAGTGCTCTCAGGGCAGAATAAGAGAGAGAAGTACAATGAAACCTGGGCAGTATGGAATGAATTTATGCAAACAGAGGAAGCGAAGAATCTGTTGGGAGATAACGGAGGAGAAGGTAGATGAACAGCTATACCTATAGCTAGTGGAGCTTGGGAACATCTCCATCTCGCAGGGATGAGTAAGGTGGGAGGGAGAGAGGGGGGTAAGTTAAGGGGCGAGGGGGAGGGGGGTAGAATGGGGGGGATCTGGGCTCCGTTTTTCTTTTTTTTTTTTTTTTTTTTTTTTAGGGGGGGGGGGGGGGGGGATAGTTTAGGAGGAAGGAAGAGGATAGTCTTAAAGGGAAATAAAAAGAGAGGGTAGGAATGCAAAGGGGAACAGAGAGCACAAAAGAAATGTGCACTTATAGACCCCGAATAGAATTGAGAAGAGAGGTTAAAGACAAGGAGGGGGGCAACCAGGGTATGTTTGTCTCTTAAATTGAAGTATCGAAATTCTCTCATTAATATTTGATTTATTTATGTAACATATATGATGTCTTATTGGTTTATGCATTCTGTATCACTCTCAATTAAAATAAAATTTAAATATGAAAAAAAAGAACACAATGTGTTAACATGTATCCAATAAATAGAAACAAAGTGTCTCTTTATTGAAAAAATAGTCAAGTCTCACTTCCAATACTCATAACTCCAACCATGTGAAACAATGTATCCAATACATAAAAATAATTAACAAAAGTGTCTCTTAGGCCGGGTTAGCAGGAGATTGTGACCGGTGTTGTATCATTATCCGTCCCCCATCACCAAGTGTCCGAGGTGTACTGCGCATGCGCAGTACACAGAACGCCCATATTCCGAAAATTGCCGAGGATGAACGGCGCCTGCGCCCTGAGTCCACTTTCAAGCCCCACCATCCCAGTGGACATAGAGTTAAAATATAAAAGTGCCGAGCGCAGCGAGGCCGTGCCCGATGCGTGGCGAGCGAAGCGACCCCGCGAGGGGCCCTCTCAATTTGACTAACCCTATGTCCGCTTGGATGGTGGGGGCTTCTCCTCGACTCACGGCGCAAGCGCCGCTCATCTTCCGACAATTTCCGAAAATCTTCTGGATCCGGACTGCGCATGCGCTGCGCATGCGCAGTAGATTTCGGACACCTAGTGACAGCCGGACACTTGGTGATAGAACACCGGCTCTCTATGGAGTCGGTTCACATATCTCCACAGGGGCTCCGGTGCGAACTGTGCGTCTTTTGGTCCATTTCAGACCAAAATTCAGGCTGAAATCGGACCTAAAAATGGTGAACGAGGGCGCACCGGACTCTGAGCCGCTGCATGCTCATATGTGAACCCAGCCTTAAAAAAAAAAAAAAAAAAAAACAGCCCACAGATCTCCAAAAATGCTCACTCTTCTGAAAAATACAGTGAACTTCTCTTTAACCACTTCAGCCCTGGAAAATGTATCCCCCCTTCATGACCAGGTCATTTTTTTGCGATACGGTACTACATTATTTTAACCGATAATTACGTGGTCGTGCAACATTGTACCCAAATAAAATTGATGTCCTTTTTACTCCCACACATAGAACTTTCTTTTGGTGTTATTTGATCCCCTCTGTGGTTTTAATTTTTGTGCTATAAACAAAAAAAAGCGAAAATAAAAAAAAATTTAATATAATAATAATAATAAATAATAATGCTTTATATTCTGCTAATAAACACTGGATAAAACATTTTTTTAATTTTTTTTTTTTTTTTTACTAGTATTGGCGGCGATCAGTGACTTATAGCAGGACTGCAATATTTCGGTGGACAAATCAGACACCTGACACTTTGTGGACCAGTGACACCAATAGCGATCAGTGCTAAAAATATGCACTGTTATTGTACTAATGACACTGGCTCAGAAGGGGTTAATATCAGGGGAGATCAAAGGGTTAAAAGTGTTCCCTAGGAGTGATTGCTAAATGTGGAGGGGGGGTAAAGATAGTCACATTCTCCTCTCACAGAATGATGGTCTGCCTTGTTTACATAGGCAGATCGCCGTTCTGCCTTTCTCCTGAACAATCGGGGGGTCCCGGTGGACGTCGTGTCCACCAGACCCGCTGATTGGCATACGCTGTGTCCTATCACAGCGGAAGCGAGTCGCTGGTGGCACCCGCCCCAGACCTGGAAGTGTCAGATCGCATACTAGGTACGTGATCTGGCACAGAGGGACGCCCTGCCACAGTAAATATGCATGGGGCAGTCGCTAAGCGGTTAAACAACTGTATTTTTACCAAAGTGTAGCCCACCACCTGGCTTTTGGACATAGAATGGCTGAATTTAATTGCCCAGCAATCATGAGTTGGGCAATAAGGTGTTAAAGTGATAGTAAACCGCCACAAAATTGAAAATAAACAAAAAAAATGAAATAAAATGGGCCCCCTGCAGGTTTAAGTCAAAATGTATTAAAGTGTTTGTAAAGGTATTTTTTTTTTTTTTAAATAACAAAACATGTCATACTTTCCTCCTCTGTGCAAGGGTTTTGCACAGAACGGCCCGATCCTTCTTTTCTGGGGTCCCCCCGGTGGTGCTTCTGGCTCCTCCCTGTATTGAGTGCCCCCACGGAGAGCTGCATTCCATGGGGCACTCGTGCGGGCGCGCTCCCCCGAGTCCTGCTGCTGCGTCCATTGACACAGACAGCAGGACTTAGCCCCGCTCCGGTGTCACTGGATTTGATTGACAGCAGCAGGAGCCAATGGCAACTGCTGCTATCAATCTATCCAATGAGGACACGAGACAGCAGCTGGAGCTGCTGGGCATCGTTCTCGTTGCTGGAACAAATTGGGTTCAGGTAAGTAAAAGCGGGGCTGCTGCACCCCAGAAGGTTTTTCACCTTAATGCATTAGGTGAGCCCTGTGCACCTTTTGGTCCTTTTTCAGGTCCGAACTCAGCCCAAAATTCTGAAACAGTGAAGGGAGACGCACCGGACTCTTGCTGTGAGCCAATGCGATCTTTAGTGCGAGCCCAGCCCAAATATGCACCGCATACTAGCACATTATGGCAGACTTGTGTGCACACGGAGCTCTCCAGCCCAGCGCTGTCATGACTCCCCGGTGCTTTCATATTCACAGGCTCCCTTCAGAGCGCATGCGCTGGTGACGTCACCAACTGCATCCTGTATGAATATCCTCTAAACCGTGCACGTTCAGGAGATATTCATTGTAGGTACAAGTTTAAAAGAAAAAAAAAAAAAAGTACTTTTCTTCGACCTTTAACCACTTCTGGACCGCCCGCCGTCGTTATACATCAGTACTTTGATGTTGAATACCGTTCTCATGATGGCAGATAGTTGCCATAATCCCGGTATTTTCTGAAACAGGTCCGCTTTAAGATAAAAGTGGTCTCCGTGGCAGATTCGCCACAAGATCAGAGCCCACCCCCCTCCCACCGGTCTACGCTGCTTGCCGAAGCCGTCGGTAGCGGCAGAGAGGATCCAATCCTCTCCCCTTAGAGGCACTGTATGATGGGAATGATGGCCCCCACGCGACTCAATGCTGTTGGATGACGGAAGCAACGTCAAATGTCACTTCCACCCAATGGCCTTAAAAGGGACTTTTTTTTTATTGCATTTAAACCCACAAGAGAAAAAAAAAAAAAAAACTCATTATGAATTACTTACAATCGAAGCCCTCGCAGCGGCCCTCGTACACCGCTCTGGCCAGCGCCAACTCCTGGAGTTACTTCTGGGTATCACGGGCTGTGGCGCTGTGATTGGCATGTGTGCGGGAACCGCTGGTAATGACATACTAGCTGAAGCAACGGCACGGATGTGCCATTACTTCCAGGCGCATGTGCTAATGACGCCGGCACATGCCGATATGGGGGATATCTCTTAAACCGTGCACTGGCTGCACCCTCCAATATATACAAATAAAAAAAAATTGAAGGTAGCCGGTAATGATCGCGTTTATGGTCGGTGTCGGCGAGATGTAATCTGTACTTAGCCCTGGATATTAGAAGTGCGATGTGATGGAGGAGATGACAGAAGGAAAATACAACATGACAAGGTGCGTTGTGATTAGAGGTCGACCGATATGGGTTTTTCTCTGGCCGATGCCGATATTTAGAAATCGCGGCGGCCGATGGCCGATATAGGATGCCGATTTTTTTTGGGCCGATTTTTATATTTTTTTTTATTTTTTCCCTTCGTCTCATAAAATTTTAACAGACACCTTTCACACTGGGGCGTTTTTCAGGCGCTTTTGGGCTAAAAATAGTGCCTGTAAACTGCCTGCAAAACGGCTCCCCTGCAGTCTGTGTGGAAGCCCGAGTGCTTTTACACTGAAGCGATGCTCTGGCAGGACGTTAAAAAAAAGTCCTGCAAGCAGCATCTTTGGAGCGGTGTATACTGCTCCCCCCCCCCACCACTCCTGCCCATTGAAATGAATGGGCACCGCTGCCGAAGCGCCTGCAATGCGATTTGGCAGCGGCAATTCACGGGCGCATTTAACCCCTTCCTCGACCACTAGCTGGGTTATAAGTGCCCCACTAGCAGCCGAATAGCGTCGCTAAAATGACAGTAAAGCGTCGCTAAAACTAGCAGTGTTTTACCATCAACGCCTGCCCGCTCCAGTGTGAAAGCAGCGTTAAGTAATAAGTGATACAGAAAATTTCCTACATTTAAACATTTATTAAACAAAACAAACCTCCAATCAGTTCACTTGTATGTATAATTTTAAAAAAACTATATATTAAATACACAAAAATAGGTAATCAAAACTTTTGGTCGAAAAAAAAAAAAAATAAAAAAAAAAAATAAATCGGCTAACTTTACTGTTTTAGTTTTCGTTTTAAAATCATTAGTGTATATTTTTCCAAAAAAATTGCGTTTGAAAGACCGCTGCGCAAATACCGTGTGACATAAAATATTGCAACAACCGCTATTTTATTCCCTAGGGTCTCTGTTAAAAAAATATATATCATTTTTGGGGGTTCCAAGTGATTTTCTAGGAGAAAATACAGGATTTTTACTTGTAAGCAACAAGTGTCAGAAAAGATTTAGTCTTTAAATGGTTAAACTGAGAACTTCTCCACACAGCCTTGAGTTCATTCATTCAGAAGTGTAAACATTAAACATTGTAAACATTGTATCACTTTGGTCTTTTTTTGGCAGAATGCCCAGAGAGGAGACAAGTCACTCCAGGGGAAGACTCAGGCAACTTGCATTGACTTCTATTAGGCCCCTTTCACACTGGGGCGGTTTGCAGGCGTTATTGCGCTAAAAAAAGCGCCTGCAAACCGACCTGAAACAGCTGTTGCTGTGTCTCCAGTGTGAAAGCCCCGAGGGCTTTCACACTGGAGCGGTGCGCTAGCAGGACGGTAAAAAAAGTCCTGCTAGCTGCATCTTTGGAGCGGTGAAGGAGCGGTGTGTTCACCGCTCCTACCCATTGAAATCAATGGGACACCGCGGGGATACCGCCGGCAAAGCGGCGCTTTGCGGAGGTTTTTAACTTTTTTTCGGCCGCTAGCGGGGGTTAAAACCACCCCGCTAGCAGCCGCATACCGCGGGTAAAACGATGGTAAAGCAGCGCTAAATATATCGCTGCTTTACCGTCGCCGCCCCGCACCGCCCCAGTGTGAAGCCGGCCTTACAGAAGTCTTTTGAAAGTCACGGCTGAAGTTAGAATCGGCCTTTTTTATCAGCAGAATCGGACGATGCCGATTAATTAAAAAACGCCAAATATTGGCCGATATATCGGTCGACCTCTAGTTGTGATGTCTAGTTTACGAACCAATCGTTCTTTTGCATCGATTCTTTTCAGTGAATTGGATGAATCAATTCATCTGAGTGATCGGATTCGTTTGATACCAGTTCACTACTACAGTTTGCCAAGACATCGGCTTCTTCAGGGGAGTAGAACGTGACCAGTGTAAGTATTATAGTTCCAAATGCCCCCAAAGGCAGGGTCAGCAAGGGGTGCCTCCAGAGGAAGGTAGACCGACGCTGCCGTAGTGTGGCTGCAGGGGGCAAAAAAAAAGGAGACCAATAAAAACAAGAGAGGGTAGGGTTAAAGTGTGGAAAGGGGGCGGTGAACAGAACCAAAAAAATCCAAACAATCATCAAGGCACGATTAAATAAAGGCAATAGCAAAGTAACCTTGATGGATGCAATACAATCCTAGACTTCAAAGTCTATAGGAAAGAGTATAAAGGGGGAAAGCTGCGCTAATTTGATGAAACCTGTAGGCTTGAACCCAAACCAATTACCGATTCTTTGAGGCCAGGTGAAAAATCGAAATCAAATATAAAAAAATCCTAATTAAATCAAGTGAACCAGTCCAAATATTATACAAATTTAACCAAAAAATTAGGTTGTGCTAAAATAAGTCCAAAATATTTTTATGCAAAATTTCCAAAACGAAAAAAACACCAGTGATCACCACAACAAAGTGCACCACCACCTTGAGGAATTCATTCTTACCAGAACGTAAGCCAAATAAAACGGATGGCTTTGACCCAGCCTAGGCCTTTAGATTGCAAAGGGATGCAGCAACAGTGAAATCTTTGCAGGCTTGAAGTCACAGGTAAGCTTTGGCTCCACAAACGTATTAACCCAGAAAATAAAAAATTATGTATACCATAGCGTAATATTGTCAAAATGGTGAAAAAAGTAAAAAAAAAAACACACATAATTGCACTTACAATGTGAATTAGGTTTAAACGCAAAACACCCAGTGATTTAAACGAAATTTAAACGTATCCAAGTGCACCAACACCACATAGAGGACCTCCTTACCAGAAGACAAGCCCACAAATGCCGATAATCCCTCAGCTGGATGCAAAGGTAGATTCAAATGGTGATTGGTCCAAAATCTCAGCAGTGACAAATCTCCGTGTCTCCCGTACGTTTGGTAAATGTCAGCCCAGAAAAAAAAAAAAAAAAAAAAAAAAAAAAAAAAAAGGTATAACAGACCATTGGGTGATATCATCTAATCTTTTAACCACTTTCAGACCGGACCATTTTGCTGGCTTAAAACAAAACCACTTTTTGCGATTCGGCACTGCGTCGCTTTAACTGACAATTGCGCGGTCGTGCGGCGTGGCTCCCAAACTACGTCCTTTTTTTCCCCACAAATAGAGCTTTCTTTTGGTGGTATTTGATCGCCCCTGCGGTTTTTATTTTTTGCGCTATAAAAACAAAAAAAACAAAAAAAAGGAGCGTAAATTTTGAAAAAAAAAAAAAAAAAAAGCATTCTTTTTTACGTTTTGCTATAATAAATATCCCCAAAAATATATTATAAGCGATTATTGATTGGTTTGCACAGAAGTTATAGCATTTACAAAATAGGGGATAGTTTTATAGCATTTTTTTTTGCATATAGCAAAAATTGAACTTACGCTGTCTGGATCTCTCTCCCCCCCCCCCCCCCCCCCCCCCCCTCCGGTGTCACATTTGGCACCTTTCTGGGGTGAGCAGATACCCGTCTAATCCAGGTATTTGGTCCCACTTCTGGCGAAAGATCGCCGCAGTATCCACGGCAATCTATGCCATGTCTGGCCCCTCCTCCCCCCCCCACCATCTTCTGGGAGACACACAGGTCCCGGCAGACAGCAGGGACCATTCAGAACACGCATGACTTACACATGCGCAGTAGGGAATCAGGCTGTGAAACCGCAAGGCTTCACTCCCCGATTCCCTTACTAGCAATGTCGGCGCCTCCACCCGGAGCCGAGGGGACAAGTTGGCCATCGTGGGCGGCCTGGATAGGCAAGTGTCCTTATATTAAAAGTCAGCAGCTGCAGTATTTGTAGCTGCTGACTTTTTTGGGCGGAACTCCGCATTAATGTCTAAACTGCTGGCAACAAAAGTGAGTACACCCCTAAGTGAAAATGTCCAAATTTGGCCCAAAGTGTCAATATTTTGTGTGGCCACCATTATTTTCCAGCACTGCCTTAATCCTTTTGGGCATGGAGGTCACCAGAGCTTCACAGGTTGCCACTGGAGTCCTCTTCCCCTCCTCCATGATGACATCACAGAGCTGGTGGATGTTAGAGACCTTGCGCTCCTCCACCTTCCGTTTGAGGATGTCCCACAGATGCTCAATAGGGTTTAGGTCTGGAGACATGCTTGGCCAGTCCATCTCCTTTACCCTCATCTTCTTTAGCAAGGCAGTGGTCATCTTGGAGGTGTGTTTGGGGTCATTATGTTGGAATACTGCCCTGCGGCCCAGTCTCTGAAGGGAGGGGATCATGCTCTGCTTCAGTATGTCACAGTACATGTTGGCATTCATGGTTCCCTCAATGATCTGTAGCTCCCCAGTGCCGGCAGCACTCATGCAGCCCCAGACCATGACACTCCCACCACCATGCTAGACTGTAGACAAGACACACTTGTCTTTGTACTCCTCACCTGGTTGTCGCCACACACGCTTGTCACCATCTGACACCAAATACGTTTATATTGGCCTCATCAAACCACAGGCAGGGCAGTCTTCAAGGCAGGGCAAAAATGGGGCAGCTGCCCTTGGCCCTGTCATTGTTGTGGGGCCCAAAGCAGCTTCCTCATACTTGCCAACTATCCCAGGTTAAATTCCATTGTCCCTTGAGGTTTTAGTCCCATGCTGTGTCCTGATATCTCAGTGTGAAGTTCTGTTACTAATGCTGCCCAGCTCTGCCCTATTGTGTACAGATGACTCACCTGCAGACCATGTGTTTACATGTAAATACTGGCATTAATATGTAAATAGAAGCAGCATTCATATGTAAATAGAGTCAGTATTCATATGTATATCATGCCCCCCCTGAGGTCATATCCAACATCTCCTATACTGAATTCTGCCCACTGGGGAGATAAAGGGGCATACTTGAAAGTCCTGCCTACAATTGTGGTCATTAAGCCTAACATCACCCTGTTCTGCAAAGGTAAGCAAATTAGTGAGGGGGGGGGGGATGTGGGGTGGGCAGAGGTAAGCAGAGAAGGAATTACAGTTTGGGGTACACAGGTGAGCAAGGAGGGGATGCATAGAGATAAGGAAGGTGGGTGCAAAGATGAGCAGAGGAGGTAGAGTTAAAGGGGTGAAGGGTTGGAGTGGAGAGGATGGGGGAGGTTTGGGGTGCAGAGGTTTTAGGGTGCAAAAGGTGTACTGACAGGGTGGATAGAGATGTAGGTGACATGTAGGGCAGCCCATTCATTTCAATGGGCTGCTCTATGCACTACAAATGCGGAAGAAAGTCCCAAACCATTTTTCAAAAATCACACGGTGCCAAGGCACATGTCAGTAGATGCGTGAGGGGGTCATTAACAATTAATGGCGTTTCTGTGGTGCCAGGAAAGCGATTTTGCATGCGTTCCCGACACACACAAATGTGAACGCAGGTTAAATGTCTCAGTCACATGGGTGGTGGTCAGTGTAAATCTTCTCTATACATTGGGGCTTGGTGTAGAATCCTTTTATTCACACTAGTGGCCATTGTGAATGTCCCCCTTACATTGGTGGTCAGTGTAAATCCCCCCTTACATTGATGGTTACTGTGAATGCTTCTATTACATTCGTGGTCAGTGTAAACTCCTATTACATGGGTGACTGTTTACTGGTAAAAAAAAATAAGTTTGAAATGCAAGACTCCGGTGGGTGTAACAAGATGTCCACTTGTCGCCTTCTTACTTTATCCTTACTGTGGACGAGTGTGGGGTGTACCAAGATGGTGGTGTCGAAACATCACTTCCGTTACAAATTCTGACGGGTTGCCAAATCTGACGAAACATTGGGTACTGCACTGTAGGGGGAGGCAGAGAGCACACACTGCAACGCACCTCTCACTTGCTTTCCACTTTCATTTTAAACACCGTGGGATCAGCTCCTGCACTGGTTTTACCCATCAGCTGAGAATCGGGGAGCTCTGCCCAATATGCAGCCACCGCTCTAACAATTCAGGCATCGGGGGGGCACATGGGCTCCCTGCAGCATGGTACCCAGTCGCAATGGCGACTTCTGTGACCCCTATACGTCCCTGGATGGGAAAGGGGGTCTGTACTAAGGAAGGGGGATCTATAATGTGGGAGGGGTCTGTAGTTAGTGGGGGGTCTATACTAGGGAAGCAGGATCTGTGGGAGAGGTCTGTACATGGGGGGGGGGGGGGCTGTAGTTAGTGGGGGATCTATACTGAGAGAGGGGGTGGGGTCTCTATTGAGAGAAGGGGGGGTCTATAGTTAGTGGGGGGTCTATAGTGAGAGAAGGGGGGGTCTATAGTGAGAGAAGGGGGGATCTAGTTAGGGGGGGGGGCTGTAGTGAGAGAAGGAGGGGGGATCTAGTTAGGGGGGGTCTGTAGTGAGAGAAGGGGGGTCTGTAGTTAGTAGGGGGATCTATAGTGAGAGAAGGGGGGATCTAGTTAGGGGGGGGTCTGTAGTGAGAGAAGGAGGGGGGATCTAGTTAGGGGGGGTCTGTAGTTAGTAGGGGGGGTCTATAGTGAGAGAAGGGGGATCTAGTTAGGGGGGGGTCTGTAGTGAGAGAAGGAGGGGGGATCTAGTTAGGGGGGTCTGTAGTGAGTAGGGGGATCTATAGTGAGAGAAGGAGGGGGGGGATCTAGTTAGGGGGGTCTGTAGTGAGAGAAGGAGGGGGGATCTAGTTAGGGGGGGTCTGTAGTGAGAGAAGGAGGGGGGATCTAGTTAGGGGGGGGGTCTGTAGTGAGAGAAGGGGGGTCTGTAGTTAGTAGGGGGATCTATAGTGAGAGAAGGGGGATCTAGTTAGGGGGGGGTCTGTAGTGAGAGAAGGAGGGGGGATCTAGTTAGGGGGGGTCTGTAGTGAGAGAAGGGGGGTCTGTAGTTAGTAGGGGGATCTATAGTGAGAGAAGGAGGGGGGGGGGGGGGATCTAGTTAGGGGGGGGTCTGTAGTGAGAGAAGGAGGGGGGATCTAGTTAGGGGGGGTCTGTAGTGAGAGAAGGGGGGTCTGTAGTTAGTAGGGGGATCTATAGTGAGAGAAGGAGGGGGGGGATCTAGTTAGGGGGGTCTGTAGTGAGAGAAGGAGGGGGGGGATCTAGTTAGGGGGGTCTGTAGTGAGTAGGGGGATCTATAGTGAGAGAAGGAGGGGGGGGATCTAGTTAGGGGGGTCTGTAGTGAGAGAAGGAGGGGGGATCTAGTTAGGGGGGGTCTGTAGTGAGAGAAGGAGGGGGGATCTAGTTAGGGGGGGTCTGTAGTGAGAGAAGGGGGGTCTGTAGTTAGTAGGGGGATCTATAGTGAGAGAAGGGGGATCTAGTTAGGGGGGGGTCTGTAGTGAGAGAAGGAGGGGGGATCTAGTTAGGGGGGTCTGTAGTGAGAGAAGGGGGGTCTGTAGTTAGTAGGGGGATCTATAGTGAGAGAAGGAGGGGGGGGGGGATCTAGTTAGGGGGGGTCTGTAGTGAGAGAAGGAGGGGGGATCTAGTTAGGGGGGGTCTGTAGTGAGAGAAGGGGGGTCTGTAGTTAGTAGGGGGATCTATAGTGAGAGAAGGGGGATCTAGTTAGGGGGGGTCTGTAGTGAGAGAAGGAGGGGGGATCTAGTTAGGGGGGTCTGTAGTGAGAGAAGGGGGGTCTGTAGTTAGTAGGGGGATCTATAGTGAGAGAAGGAGGGGGGGGATCTAGTTAGGGGGGGGGTCTGTAGTGAGAGAAGGGGGGTCTGTAGTTAGTAGGGGGATCTATAGTTAGTGGGGGGTCTATAGTGAGAGAAGGGGGGGGGATCTAGTTAGGGGGGGTCTGTAGTTAGTGGGGGGAGGGGGGGGGTGACACCAATTTCACACACAGGGGGACACCACTGCCTGTATTGGTCCTCCTCTAATCGATTTGATGGACAGCGATTGATTCCCAGTCTGACCCTCAATCTAAATGACAAGATCGGTAATGTGATCGGCTTGTCTCATTATAATCCACACACAGTCATCTGTAATTGTATTATTGATGTATTATTACAATGATGTTATCACCATACAGATCCACACAATGTGGTTTTGGCAGTTCATGTAAATTGTGTTCCATCTCATATAATAAAACCACAGACAGTGACTGTGTGATATTCCCCGATTTCTGCCGCCGCACATCGGGGAAGGTCACATGGCGCTGCGCTCCGCACTCTATTGGGCAAACCACCTTTTCTTGCGCAACACGAATTTTCCTAACCTGTAACCACCTGGAATGGAGCCAGAAGAGAAACAGAATGGGCGTATCTGAGTGACTTTCCCCCGGAATCTCCGCCCATAGGGCCGCACCGGAAGCAGAAAAAGTAGAGCCCCACTTTGGCGGTACATTGTCGGGCTCAGGACACGCCCCTCTTCTATATATATATACGGAGCGCTCCGCTACTACTACAGAGAGGAGCCCGGAGACCGAGACATGAGCCGCCCGCCGACTTCTCCCGTGTATGAGGGTGAGAGGACATCCCGGACTACAGACCACCGATCTCTGGGTAGAGAGGAGAATTATATAATATATATATATATATATATATATATATATATATATATATATATATATATATATATATATATATATATATATATAATCATCTCTAAGGGGGGGGGGGTTATAGAATAATATATATATATATATAGGGGATCTGCGTGTAGAGATTATATATGGGAGGGGGTGGTATAGAGATATATATATAGGGATGTGGGGGGGGGGGGGAAATCGGACAGACGTTGGTTGGAAATCGTTGACCGTCCATCCCAGTGCTCCCCATCTATAATACAATGGGAGGACTTTGTGATTTGGTATTGGATGTGTAAGTTGGACAGGAATCGGTACAATCAGACATGTGATCAGGCCTCCCTTTGCTGCCCCAAGGCCGGGTCCTTCAATGGCACCCCCCCCCCCCCATCAGTGTCCCCTGCCCCTAAAGACCCACAGCGGGCTTTCACACTGGAGCGGTGCGCTAGCAGGACCGCATAAAAAAGTCCTGCTAGCAGCATCTTTGGAGCGGTGAAGGAGCCGTGTATTTACCGCTCCTATACCGCTCCTTCCCATTGAAATCAATGGGAAACCGCGGGGATACCGCCCGCAAAGCGCCGCTGCAGGTTTTTAACCCTTTTGCGGCCGATAGCGGGGGTTAAAACAACCCGCTAGCGGCCGCATACCACGGGTAAAACGATGGTAAAGCAGCGCTAAATATAGCGCTGCTTTACCGTCGCCGCCCGCACCGCCCCAGTGTGAAAGGGTACCGAGAGCCATTTTGAGCAAGAAAATGTGTAAGCCGCGGTTTGGGGGCGGAGCGAAGCTGCTCTACTGTAGTGCTATTTTCCTTCTTCCCTTCCCTTGTGTGTGGGGGGTGGGGGGGGGGGGGAGGGGGCAAAGTAGAGGCAGGTGCTGCATCGCTGTGCCCAGTGTGTCGGCAGGACACAGGAATCAAAACACATCTAAACTTGTACACTCACAGGGTCGCTGTTAGAAATCATGGGGCCCTCGCCCCCTAAGGGGGGAGAAGAGGTGGGGAAGGCAGGTAAGAAAGGGTGAGAGAAGGGGCCTGACAGGGGAGAGAAGAGAGAAGGGGCCTGACAGAGGAGAGAAGGGGCCTGACAGGGGAGAGGGGAGAGAGAGAGAGAAGGGGACTGACAGGGGAGAGGAGAGAGAAGGGGACTGACAGGGGAGAGGGGAGAGAAGGGGACTGACAGGGGAGAGGGGAGAGAAGAGAGAAGGGGACTGACAGGGGAGAGAAGAGAGAAGGGGACTGACAGGGGAGAGGGGAGAGAAGAGAGAAGGGGACTGACAGGGGAGAGAAGAGAGAAGGGGACTGACAGGGGAGAGGGGAGAGAAGAGAGAAGGGGACTGACAGGGGAGAGGGGAGAGAAGAGAGAAGGGGACTGACAGGGGAGAGAAGAGAGAAGGGGACTGACAGGGGAGAGAAGAGAGAAGGGGCCTGACGGGAGAGAGAGAGGGGAGAGAAGGGGCCCTGACAGGGAGAAGAGAGAGAGAGGGAGAGAAGAGAGAGAGAGAGGGCCTGACAGGGGAGAGGAGAGGGAGAGACGAGAGAGAGAGGAGAGATGAGGCCAGAGAGAGAGGAGAGAGAAACAGAGAGAGAAGGAGAGAGAGAGAAAGAGAGAGAGAAAATGAGAGATAGAAGAGAAGAGAGGAGAGAAGAGAGACGAGAGAGAAGAGAAGAGAAGAGAGATGAAAGAGAAAGGAGAAGAGAGAAGAGAGAAAGAGAGAAGAGAGAGAAGGAAGAGAGAAGAGGAGAGAGAGTGTAGACGAAGAGTAGAAGAGAGAGAAAGAGGAAAGCGAAGAGAGGAGAGAGAGAGAAAGAAGGAAGAAGATGAGAAGAGAGAAGGGGAAAGAGGAGAGAGAAGAGAGGGAAGAGAGAGAAGAGGAAAAGAAGAGATACATGAGAGAGAGAAGAAGAGAAGAGAAGGAGAAGAAGAGAAGAGAGAAGACAGAGAAAGAGAAGAGAAAGAGAGACAGGAGAAGAAGAATAGAGAGAAAAGAGAAGAAGAAGAAAGAAGAAGAGAAGGAGGAGAGAAGAGAGAAGAGGAAGAGAGAGACAAGTAGAGAGAGAGAAGGAAGAAGAGAGAAAGAGAGAGAGATAGAGAGAGAGAAGTGAAAGAGAGAAGAGAAGAGAAAGAACAGAGAGAAGAAAGAGGAAGAGAACGAGAAAGAGAAGAGAGAGAGAGAAGAATGAGAGAGAAAGAGAAAGAGAGAGAGAGAAGAGGAGGAGAGAAGAGGAAGAAGAGAGAAGAAGAGAACAAGAGAAAGGAGAAGAGGTAGAAACAGAGAAGAGAAAGAGAAGAGAGAGAAGAGAGAGAAGAGAAGAGAAGAGGAGGAAGAGAAGAGAGAGAAGAAGAGAAGAGAGAGAGTAGAGAGAGAAGACGAAGAGAGGGGAGAAAGAGGAGAGAAAAGAAGAGAGAAGAAGAGAAGAGAGAGAGAAGAGAGAGAAGAAGGAGAGAGAAGAGAGAAGAGAGAAGAGAGAGAGAAGAAGAGAAGAGAGAGAAGAGAGAAAGAGAGGAAGAGAAGAAGAGAGAAGAGAGAAGAGAAGAGAAGAGAGAAGAAGAGAGACGAGAAAGAAGAGAGAAGGGAGGAAGAGAGAGAAAGAGAGAAGAGTTAGAGAGAATAGAAAGAGAGAGATGAGAAACGAGAGAAGAATGAGGAAGACAGGAGAGAAAGGAGAGAGAAGAGAAGAGAAGAGAGGAAAGAGAGAGAGAGAGAAGAGAAGAGAAGAGAAGAAGAGAAAGAGGAGCGAGAAAGAAGAGAAGAAGAATCAGTAGAGGCGGAGAAAGAGAGAGAGAGATGAGAGATGGAGATGAGAGCGGAGAAGAGAAGAGAGGGAAGAGAAAGAGAAGAGAGGAAAGAGAGAGAAGAGGAGAGAGAAAGAAGAGAAGAAAGAGAAGAAGAGAGAGAAAGGAGAAGAAGAAAGACTAGATGAAGGAGAGAGAGAAGAGAGACAGATGAGGAAGAGAAGAGAGAGAGAGGAGAAGAAAGAGTGGAGAGCGAAGAAGAGAGAGAGAAGTAAAGAAGAAGAGAAACGAAAGGAGAGCAAGAAGAGAGGGTGAAGAAGAAAGAGAAGAGGGGAAGAAGTGAGAAGAGAAGAGAGAAGAAGGAAAGAGAAGGAGAAAGAGAGATAGAAGGGAGAAGAAGAAGAAGAAGAGAGAGGAAGAGAGTGAAAGTGGAAGAGAGGAAAAGAGAAGAGATGGATACGAGAGGAGAAGAGAGAGAAGAGAGAGGAGAGAGAGAAGAGAAAGAAGAGAGAAGGTCGAGAAGAGAAGAGAGAGAGAGAATAGAGAGTGAAGAGAAGAGACGAAGAAGAGAAGAGAGCGAGAGGAATGAGAGAGAGAAAAGAGAAGAGAAAGAGAGAAGAGAAGAGAAGAACGGAGGAGGAAAGAGAAGAAGAGAGAAAGAGGAGAGAGAAGAGAGAAGCAGAGAGATGAGAAGAAAGAGAGAGAGGAGAGAGAGAGAAGACAAAGAAGAGAAATGAGAAAGGTAGGGAAAGTGAATATGAGAGAGAAGAGAAAGAGAAAGAGAAAAGAAAGAGAGAGAGAGAGAGAGAAGAGAAGAGAGAAGGAGAGAGGAAGAGAGAGAAGAGAGAAGGGAGAAAATTGAAAGTGACAGGGAGAGAGAGAGGGGAGAGAAGAGAGAGAAGAGGAAGAGAGGAGAAAGAAAGAGAGAGAGAAGAGAGAGAAGAGGAGCAGAAGAGAGAAGAAATGAAGAGAGAACGAGAAGAAGAGAAGAGATAGAAGAGATCAGAGAAGGAGTAGAGAGAGAAGAAGAGAGAGAGAAAGAAGTAAGAGCAGAGAAGATGAGAGAGAAGAGAAACGGAGAGGGATAGAGAGAAGACGAAGAGATGAGAGGAGAAGAGAACAGAAACATGGAGGAGAGAGAGAGAGAAAGAGAAGAGAAAGCGAAGAGGACTGAGAGAGATAGAGAGTAACAGAGAGAGAGAAGAAGAAGATGAAGAAGAGGAGAAGGAAGAAGAGAAGTGAGAGGAGAGAGAATGAGTAGAGAGAGAGAAGCCTGAGGACGAGAAGTGGAGAGGAAGAAGAGAGAGAAGAGAAGAGAGTAGAGAGAGAGAAGACAGAGAAAAAGTGAAGAAGAGAGGAGAAGAGGAGAAGAGAAGAGAGAGAGAGAGAAAAGAGAAGGAAAGAAGAGAGAGAGAGTATGAGAGAGAACGAAGAAAGACAGATGAGAAAGTAGAAGGAAAGAAGAAGAGAAAGAGAGAGAGAACGAGGAGAAGGGTTGGAGAGAGAAGAGAGAGAGCGTGAAAGAGAAGAGAAGAAGAGAAAGAGAAGAGAGAGATAGGAGAGAAGGTGAGAGAGAAGAAGATGAGAAAGAGAGAAAGAAAGAAAGAGAGAGAAGATGAGAGAAAAAGAAGGAAGAGAGAGAGAGAGAAGAAAGAAGAAGAGAAGGAAGAAGAGGAGAGAGAGGAGAGAGAAAGAAGAGAGATAAGGAAGAGCGAAGAAAAGGATAGAGAAGAAAGAAGAGGAGCAAGAGAAAGAAGAAGAGAGAAGAAAAGAGAGAGATAAAGACGCAGAGAAAAGAGAAGAGAGAAGAGAAGAGAGAAGAGAGAAGAGATGAGTAGAAGAAGAAGAAGAAGAGGAAGAGATAAGAGAGAGAAGGGAACGAGAAGTGAGAGAGATGGAGACGAGAGAAGAAGAGAAAGAGAAGAGAGATGGAGAGAAAAGAAGAGAGAAGAGGAGAAGAGAGAAGAGAGAGAAAGAAGTAGAGAGAAGAAAGAGAGAAAGAAGAGATAGCGAAGAGAAGAAGAGAGAGAAAAGATGAGAAGAAGGAGGAGAGAGACAGAGAAGAGAAGAGAGAGAGAATGGAAGAAGAATGAGAGGATGAAGAGAAGAGGTGACAGATGAGAGAAGAGAAAGAAGAGAGAGAGGAGAGAAGAGCAGAGAGAAGAATGGAAAGAAGAAGGAAGAAAGAGAGAGAGAGAGAGAGAAGAAAGAGAAGAAGAGACAGATGAGGGCCTGAGAAGAGAAGAGAGGAGAGGGTAGAGACGAAACGAGAAGAAAAGAGAGAGGAGGAGAGCGGAGAGAAGAGAAGAGGGGGGAAAGAGAGAGAGAAAGGAAGAGAGAGATGACAGGGAAGAGAGGAGAGGGGAGAGAAGAGAGAAGGGGACTGACAGGGAGAGGAGAGAGGGGAGAGAAGGAAGGAGAAGGAAGAAGGGAGAAGAGAGAGAGAAGAGAAGAAGAGAGAAAGAAGAGAAGAAGAGGAAAGAGAAGATTGAGAGGAGGAAGAGGAAGTGAGGAGAGAAAAGAGAAGAAGGAGAAGAGAAGGGGACGAGAAGAAAGAAGAACAGAGGAGAGAGAAGAGAATGAGAGAGGTGAGAGAAGAGGAGAAGGGGAGAAGAAGAGGAGAGAAGAATAGAGAGAGGAAAGTAGAGAAAGAGAAGGAAGAAAGAGAAGAGAAGAGGAGTAGACAGGGGAGGGAGAGAAGAGAAGAGAGAGAGAGAGAGGGGCCCTGACTGGAAAGGGGAGAGAGAAGAGAGAAGAGAGAGAGACAGAAGAGAGTAGAAGAGAAGAAAGACAGGGAAAGAGAAGTGAGAGGAGAGAGGGAGAGAAGAGAAGGGGAAGAGGGGGAGGAGAGGGGAGGAGAGAGGAGGAGGGAGAGGGAGAGAGAGGAGAAGGGGACTGACAGGGGAGGGGAGAGGGAAAAGAAGAGAGAGAGAGGGAGAGACAGGGGAGGAGGAGGGGGAGAGAAGAGAGAAGGGGCCTGACAGGGGAGAGGAGAGAGAGGAAGAGAGAAGGGGCCTGACAGGGGAGTGGAGAGAAGAGAGAAGGGGCCTGAGAGGAGAGGGGAGAGAAGAGAGAAGGGGCCTGACAGGGGAGAGAGGAGGGGGAGAGAGAGAGAGAGAAGGGGCCTGACAGGGGAGAGGAGAGGGGAGAGAAGAGAGAAGGGGACTGACAGGGGAGAGGAGAGGGGAGAGAAGAGAGAAGGGGGACTGACAGGGGAGAGGAGAGGGGGAGAGAAGAGAGAAGGGGACTGACAGGGGAGAGGAGAGGGGAGAGAAGAGAGAAGGGGACTGACAGGGGAGGGGAGAGAGGAGAAGGGGAGAGGAGAGAGGAGAGAAGGGGACTGACAGGGGAGAGGAGAGGGGAGAGAAGAGAGAAGGGGCCTGACAGGGGAGAGGAGAGGGGAGAGAAGAGAGAAGGGGCCTGACAGGGGAGAGGAGAGGGGAGAGAAGAGAGAAGGGGACTGACAGGGGAGAGGAGAGGGGAGAGAAGGGGCCTGACAGGGGAGAGAAGAGAGAAGGGGCCTGACAGGGGAGAGGAGAGGGGAGAGAAGGGGCCTGACAGGGGAGGGGAGAGAAGAGAGAAGGGGCCTGAGAGGAGAGGGGAGAGAGAGAGAGAAGGGGCCTGAGAGGAGAGGGGAGAGAAGAGAGAAGGGGCCTGACAGGGGAGAGGAGAGGGGAGAGAAGAGAGAAGGGGACTGACAGGGGAGAGGAGAGGGGAGAGAAGAGAGAAGGGGACTGACAGGGGAGAGGAGAGGGGAGAGAAGAGAGAAGGGGACTGACAGGGGAGAGGAGAGGGAGAGAAGAGAGAAGGGGCCTGACAGGGGAGAGGAGAGGGGAGAGAAGAGAGAAGGGGCCTGACAGGGGAGAGGAGAGGGGAGAGAAGAGAGAAGGGGACTGACAGGGGAGAGGAGAGGGGAGAGAAGGGGCCTGACAGGGGAGAGAAGAGAGAAGGGGCCTGACAGGGGAGAGGAGAGGGGAGAGAAGGGGCCTGACAGGGGAGGGGAGAGAAGAGAGAAGGGGCCTGAGAGGAGAGGGGAGAGAAGAGAGAAGGGGCCTGAGAGGAGAGGGGAGAGAAGAGAGAAGGGGCCTGACAGGGGAGAGGAGAGGGGAGAGAAGAGAGAAGGGGACTGACAGGGGAGAGGAGAGGGGAGAGAAGAGAGAAGGGGCCTGACAGGGGAGAGGAGAGGGGAGAGAAGAGAGAAGGGGCCTGACAGGGGAGGGGAGAGAAGAGAGAAGGGGCCTGAGAGGAGAGGGGAGAGAAGAGAGAAGGGGCCTGAGAGGAGAGGGGAGAGAAGAGAGAAGGGGCCTGACAGGGGAGAGGAGAGGGGAGAGAAGAGAGAAGGGGCCTGACAGAGGAGAGGGGAGAGAAGAGAGAAGGGGCCTGACAGGGGAGAGGAGAGGGGAGAGAAGAGAGAAGGGGCCTGACGGGAGAGAAGAGAGAAGGGGCCTGACAGGGGAGAGGAGAGGGGAGAGAAGAGAGAAGGGGCCTGACGGGAGAGGAGAGGGGAGAGAAGAGAGAAGGGGCCTGACAGGGGAGAGGAGAGGGGAGAGAAGAGAGAAAGGGGCCTGACAGGGGAGAGGAGAGGGGAGAGAGAAAGGGGCCTGACAGGGGAGAGGAGAGGGGAGAGAGAAAGGGGCCTGACAGGGGAGACGAGAGGGGAGAGAGAAAGGGGCCTGACAGGGGAGAGGAGAGGGGAGAGAGAAAGGGGCCTGACAGGGGAGAGGAGAGGGGAGAGAGAAAGGGGCCTGACAGGGGAGAGGAGAGGGGAGAGAGAAAGGGGCCTGACAGGGGAGAGGAGAGGGGAGAGAGAAAGGGGCCTGACAGGGGAGGGGAGAGAGAAGGGGGTGAGAGGGAGGAGGGTGAGAGAGAAAGATGGTAAGAGAGGGGGGGTAACTGACAGAGGGAGGTTGGCTTACGGAGGGGGCTGGGAGTGCAGAGGAGAACAATACCTCAGTGAGGACTCCAGGAGACACAGCAGAGCACACGACAGGCAAGGAGGCGGGACTCCGGGCAACCGCGATCACCCACAGTCAAGCCCCGCCTCCACTTGACCAATTGCGTCCGCCGCCCGCACGTGACCTATTCAGCCAATCACAGGCTGAATAGGTACGCCTGCTGCCCATCGCTGAGCTCGGAGGCGGAGCGCACAGGCAGGAATATATGTTTAACAGTTATTCGGGATGCTGAACTGCTGCTATATGCGCCGCCCCTGCACCACTGCCGCCCCGAGGCCTGGCCTCGGTGGCCTTGTGGGAAGACCGATCAGCTGTCTCTCTATACCGGCAGTCACACGCCCCACCCCCACCTGGCCTTAACGTTTGGGATTGTGTATGGGGGTACATCTTTCACATAAAAAAAAAAAAAACTTTTCTTGCGCCCCCCCTTGTACTAAAGCAGGCGACTTAAGAGACTTGAAGTTATAACAACTTCCAACCAGTAATTTCGAAGTAAATAGATAATTACGGTAATAAATGTTATAACATAATATATGATTTAGCTGGAACAGTACCTTTTCAACACTTATTTAACAGCCCATAATCTCCCCTCTTATCCTATGTGTCCGTGCACTGCACACATGAACGTTTTTAGATGTTTATCAGCAGTGGAGTTTATGGGCGGTTTTCTGAATGCCATAAAATCACGTTCAGGTGTAGTTTTTCTGACCACAAAAAAAAAAACGCCAAAACGTTGATAAATGTCGCTAAACGCTCAAAACATGGCTCACCAGCGTTAACATTTTTGACCCATTGAATAAAAAAATAAAAATAAAAAATTATTAACCACTTGCTTACCGGGCCTATTTTGGCCTATTTTCCTTCATGTAAACATCATCATTTTTTTGCTAGAAATTACTCAGAACCCCCAAACATTGAGTACGTTTTTTTTTTAGCAGACACCCTAGGGAATAAAATGGCGGTCATTGCAACTTTTTATCTCAAACGGTATTTGCGCAATAATTTTTCAAACGCCTTTTTTTTGGAAAAAAAACGGTTTCATGAATTAAAAAACAACAAAACAGTAAAGTTAGCCCAATTTTTTTATATAATATGAAAGATGTTACGCAGAGTAAATAGATACCGAACATGTCACGCTTTAAAATTGCGCACAACCGTGGAATGGCGCCAAACTTCGGCACTTAATAATTTCCATAGGCGACACTTTAATATTTTTTACTGGTTACAGTTTAGAGTTACAGAGGAGGTCTAGTGCTAGAATTGTTGCACGCGCTCTAACGCACGCGGCGATACCTCACATGTGTGGTTTGAGCGGCGTTTACATATGCGGGCGGGACTTGCGTGTGCGTTAGCTTCTGATCGCGAGCTACAGGGGACAGGGGCGTTTTAATTATTTTTTTTTTTTTATTTTACTTAATTTTTTTTTATTTTTACACTTTTATCACTGGATCACTTTTATTCCTATTACAAGGAATGTAAACATCCCTTGTAATAGGAATGTATGTGACAGGTCCTCTTTATGGAGAGATGTGGGGTCAATAAGACCCCACATCTCTCTTCCAGGCTGGAAAGCATGAGATCGGTAAAAAATTTTTTTACCGATCTCATGCCGACAGCCGCGATCGCGGCTTTGTTTACTTCCGGGTACCGGGCGTGACGTCATAACGTCGCGCCCGGGCCTCCGACGGTCATAGAGATGACTGGTGACCATCTGGTCACCGGAAATCTCTTTGCTCGTCATCCGGCGGCGAGCGATTCTTTCTCCGGGCCCCCGATGGCACGGGAGATCCCGGAGAAGCACCGGATGGCGGCGGGAGGGGGGGGGGGGGGAGGACGTCCCCTCCCGCTGCCTATAAGAACGATCAGGCGGCGGAACTGCCGCTATGATCGTTCTTATGGTGCACAGAATCGCCGGCCGGAAATATTGATATCTGAATGATGCCAATAGCTGCACCCATCATTCAGATATCACCACTCAAAGTCAAGGACGTCATATGACGTCCTTGGTCGGCAAGTGGTTAAAAAAAAATAGCTAACGCAGAAAACGCTATTGCAAAAACGTTAAAGGGCTCACTGCAAAGCTACTGGCGTTTTTATAACGTTATGTTAACATCCAGTGTGCATGGAGCCCAACTGAGAAAAACATGGGATTGTGGGTAAATCTTATACACCTAAAACAGTGGAAGGGAGTATTTGTCTTTTAGGAGTTCTGACACTAACACTTTAACCGGTTCCCGACCGGCTCCTGCACGTAAACGTCGGCAGGTCCCACGGAGTCGACCGCCGCGGGGGATACCCGCGATCGTGTGTCACGGAGCTCAAGAACGGGGAGATGCCGATGTAAAACAGCATCTCCCCGTTCTGCCTGATGACAGCACACTGATCGTCTGCTCCCTGTCATCGGGAGCAGCCACGCCCCGGACAGTTAGAAACGCCCCTAGGATACACTTAACTCCTCCCCCTAGTGGTTAACCCCTTTACTGCCAGTGACATTTTTTACAGTAATCCATGCAATTTTATAGCATCGATCGCTGTATCAATGCCAATGGTCACAAAAATGGGTCAAAATTGTCCCATGTGTCCGCCATAATGATAAAAAAAAAAAATCACTCATCGCCGCATTAGTAAAAAAGATTAAAAATAAAAATGGCATAAAACTATCCCCATTTTGTAAACGCTATAACTTTTGCGAAAACCAAATGCTTATTGCGATTTTTTTTTTTTTTTTTTTTTTTTTTGTTACCAAAAATATGTTGAAGAATATGTATTGGCCTAAACTGAGGGGGAAAAAAATATTTTTTTGGGGATATTTATTGTAGCAAAAAGTTAATGTGTTTTTTTTTCCAAATTGTCGCTCTTTGTTTATAGCGCAAAAATAAAACGCAGAGGTGATCAAATACCACCAAAAGAAACCTCTATTTGGGGGGGGGGGGGGGATGTAAATGTTGTTTGGGAGCCACGTCGCACGACCACGCAATTGTCAGTTAAAGCGATGCCAGAATGGCGACCCACAATGGTAAGAAGAAAGGCTGCATCAAGACAGTGCTGGGCTCCAGGGATTGGTATTTTAAAAAAAAAAAAAATAATTTTAAGAACCACTTTCAGACCGGACCATTTTGCTGGCTTAAGACCAGACAACTTTTTGCGATTCGGCACTGCGTCGCTTTAACTGACAATTTGCGCGGTCGTGCGACGTGGCTCCCAAACAAAATTTACGTCTTTTTTTTTTTCCCCCACAAATAGAGCTTTCTTTTGGTGGCATTTGATCACCTCTGCGGTTTTTATTTTTTACACTATAAACAAAAAAAGCAGAAATTTAGAAAAAACACATTATTTTTAACTTTTTTCTATAATAAATATCCCCAAAAAATATATAAAAAAAAATTTTTTCCTCAGTTTAGGCCAATACGTATTCTACATATTTTTGGTAAAAAAAAAAAAAAAATATAAAAAAAAAAAAAAAAAAAAATAGGGGATATTTGTATAGCATTTTTATTATTATTTTTTTTTTTTTACTAGTAATGGCGGCGATCAGCGTTTTTTTTTTTTTTTTTTTTTTTTGTGACTGACATTATGGCGGACACATCGGACATTTTTGGGACCATTGGCATTTATACAGCAATCAGTGCTATTTAAATGCACCGATTGCTGTGTAGATGACACTGGCAGTGAAGGGGTTAACCACTAGGTGGCAGTGTAGGGCTAAGTGTTCCTAGGGGCGTGTTACTAACTGTGGGGGGCGTAGCTGTGATTTAGTGAACACTGATCTCTGCTCCAATCACAGGGAGCAGAGATCAGTGTCACTAGTTGCTAGGCAAATAACGGGGAGATGCTGTTTATTGTCGCATCTCCCCGTTAAGCCTTCCCGTGAGACGATCGCAGATATCCCCGCTGCAAAAAGTCTGCGGGACCCGTGACCGGACTCACGGGGGTCCCGACCGGTGCGTGCGATGGCACGGCGGCAATCTTAAAAGGGGACGTACCTGTACGCCCTTATGCCTGCCCGTGCCATTCTGCCGACGTACATCGTCGTGTGCCGGTCAGGGAGTGGATAGATAAAAATATTATTTTTTTTATTAATTAATTATCTAATATACATTTGCAGCTGCAGAGTTTTACATTTTTAACCGCTTCCCGACCGCCTAACGACGATATACGTCGGCAAAATGGCACGGGCAGGCAGAATCACGTACATGTACGTGATCGTGCATGTGCCTGCCTGTGGGTCGCGCGCTCGCGACCCGGTCGGGAGCTCCGTGACCCCGGCCGCAGGACCAGCGGACCCGATCGCCGCTGGTGTCCCGCGATCGGGTTAAGGAGCTGATGAACGGGGAGAGGTCTGTGTAAACAAACCTCTCCCGCGCTTCCTACACTGACTGTCAGTGATTGGCGATTCCCTGTCATCGGGAAAGCCGATCAATGACGTCACACGTACAGCCACGCCCCCTACAGTAAAGTAAACACAACACGTCACACTGACTCATCCCCGCCCCTAGTGGTTAACCCCTTCACTACAACTGTCATTTACATAGGAATCAGTGCTATTTAAATAGCACTGAATTCTATATAAATGACAAATGTCCAAAAATGTGTCAAAAATGTCCGATGTGTCCGCCATATGTCGCAGTCACAATAAAAATCGCTGATCACCGCCATTACTAGTTAAAAAAAAAAAATATTAATAAAATGCTATAAAACTATCCCCTATTTTGTAAACGCTTATAACTTTTGCGCAAACCAATCAATAATCGCTAATTGCGATTTTTTTTTACCAAAATATGTAGAAGAATACGTATCGGCCGAAACTGAGGGAAAAAAAAAATGTTTTTTTTATATATTTTTTGGGGATATTTATTATAGCAAAAAGTAAAATAATATTGCATTTTTTTCAAAATTGTCGCTCTATTTTTGTTTATAGCGCAAAAAATAAAAAAACGCAGGGGCGATCAAATACCACCAAAGAAAGCTCTATTTGTGGGAAAAAAAGGACGCCAATTTTGTTTGGGAGCCACGTCGCACGACCGCGCAATTGTCAGTTTAAAACGACGCAGTGCCGAATCGCAAAAAGGGGCTGGTCCTTTGGCTGCCAATTGGTCCGGGGCTGAAGTGGTTAAAGAAAATTCCTCTTTAAGCTGAACTTTAATGTCTAAGATGAGCCATAAGAGGGAATTTATACATTTAGCCTTTAACATTTTTACATTAACTTTAAACCTCTTGATTTGCCGCCTTCATGATCAGGCCATTTTTTGCTTTTTGGCACTGTGTTACCCGATACGCAAATGCAACGCTGTACCCAAATAAAAAGGTGTCCTTTCTCCACACAAATAGAGCTCTTTTGGTGGTATTTGAGCGACCTATACATACAGAATCTCACAAAAGTAAGTACACCCCTCACATTTTTGTAAATCTTTTCTTCTATCTTTTCATGTGACAACACTGAAGAAATGACACTTGTCTACAATGTAAAGTAGTGAGTGTACAGCTTGTATAACAGTGTAAATTTGCTGTCCCCTCAAAATAACTCAACACACAGCCATTAATGTCTAAACCGCTGGCAAACAAAAGTGAGTACACCCCTAAGTGAAAATGTCCCAATTTTCCATTTTCCCTCCCCGGTGTCTTGCGACTCATTAGTGTTACAAGGTCTCAGGTGTGACTGGGGGAGCAGGTGTGTTAAATTTGGCGTTTTTCACTCTCACTCTCTCATACTGGTCACTGGAAGTTCAACATGGCAAAGAACTCTGAGGATCGGAAAGAGAATTGTTGCTCTACATAAAGATGGCCTAGGCTAGTGTTTCTCTCAACTCCAGTCCTCAAGGCACCCCCCCCGACAGGTCATGTTTGCAGGATTTCCATTATTGTGCACAGGTGATTTGATCAGTTCTACTGCCTTATACTAAATACCACAGCCGTTTCATCTGAGGAAAATCCTGAACGCATGACCTGTTGGGGCGCCTCGAGGTAAAGTTGAGAAACATTGGCCTAGGCCAGTGATGGTGAACCTTGGCACCCCCTGTTGTTTTGGAACTACATTTCCCATGATGCACTCTGCAGTGTAGTTGAGCATCATGGGAAATGTAGTTCCAAAACATCTGGGGTGCCAAGATTCGCCATCGCTGGCCTAGGCTATAAGATTGCCAAGACCCCTGAAACTGAGCTGCAACACGGTGACCAAGACCATACAGCGATTTAACAGGATAAAATTAATAAAAAAAAAAAAAAAAAAAATTGTGAGGGGGGTGTACTCACTTTTGTGACATGGATTATGTGTATATGTACACACACACACACACACGATCCTGCACAGGAGGGCCACCCTGTAGCAGTATATCTGCTATAGGGCGGTCTGGAAGTGGTTAAAAGGATAACTGTTAAAAAAAATAAAACACAACACACCACACACACCACACACACACACACACCAGCTCAGCTTCCCCATGTACTACAGGACCGAAAACCACCAGTGACCCCCCCTTCAAAAGGCTGTAACCTATACTTGTGGTTCTGTGGTCATCCTCTTGCACTGGGCAGCATACTGCGCATGCAATTGTTCTTTAGGGAAATGGTTTCTCCACAGCACATGTAGCAGAGTGAACACTGTAAAATCGTGGTTTAGGCCGGGTTCACACTGCTGCGGTGCGGGAACGCTGCGAATCTACTGCGGGTTCCCGCACCGCATGTCTCCCGCCGGCAGTTCACACTGCCCTATGCGAGCTGCTGGGAGTGTCAATGAAATGTTAACGACACCCCCATAGCAGCTCGCATATCGCAGTGCGATCTGCAAACTCTGACAGGAATCGGATCGCATGGTGAGAACACCATGCGATCCGATTCTGCTGTGGTCCGAAAAAAAGGGTCCTGTCCGATTTTGGACCGAACGCGATGCGAATTCAGCCATACTATCTGTATGGCTGAATTTGCATCGCACAGAGATCACATATGATTTGAACTGCAGTGCGGTGCGAATCATATGCGATCTCCCGCACCGCAGCAGTGTGAACCGGGCCTTACACAAGGTTTTGTGGTTAGCAAGTTACATAGTTACTGTAGTTAGGTTGAAAAAAGACACACGTCCATCTGGTTCAACCACAAATAAATAATATCATACAATCCCATATACCCCATTCTATACCCACAGTTGATCCAGAGGAAGGCAAAAAAAACCCCAGCAGAGCATGCTCCAATTTGCTAAAGCAGGGGAAAAAATTCCTTCTGATCCCCGAGAGGCAATCGGATTTTCCCGGATCAACTTTACCTATAATGTCAGTACCCAGTTATATTATGTACATTTAGGAAAGAATCCAGGCCTTTCTTAAAAGCAATCTACTGAGCTGGCCAGAACCACCTCTGCAGGGAGTCTATTTCATATTTTCACAGCTCTTACTGTGAAGAATCCTTTCCGTATTTGGAGATGAAATCTCTTCTCCTCTAGACGTAAAGAGAGCCCCCTTGTCCTCTGTGTTGACTGTAAAGTGAATAACTCAACACCCAGTTCACTATATGGACCCCTTATATATTTATACATGTTGACCATATCCCCCCTTAATCTCATCTTATCAAGGGTGAATAAATTCAGTTCCTCTAATATTTCCTCATAGCTGAGCTCCTCCATGCCTCTTATCAGTTTGGTTGCCCTTCTCTGCACTTTCTACAGTTCCCCGATATCCTTGTTGAGAACTGGAGCCCAAAACTGAACTGCATATGCCAGATGAGGTCTTACTAATGATTTGTACAGGGGGGGCAAAATGATATCTCTCTCTCTGGAGTCCATCCCTCTCAAGAAAGGACTTTGCTGGCTTTGGAAACCGCAGCTTTGCATTGCATGTTATTATTGAGCTTATGATCTACAAAACCCCCAGATCCTTCTCCACTACGGATCCCCCCCAGATCCTTCTCTACTACGGATCCCCCCAGATCCTTCTCTACTACGGATCCCCCCCAGATCCTTCTCTACTACGGATCCCCCCAGATCCTTCTCTACTACGGATCCCCCCCAGATCCTTCTCTACTACGGATCCCCCCAGTTGTACTCCCCCAGTATGCATGATGCATATTCTTAGCCCCCAAGTGCATAACTTTACATTTTATCAACATTAAACCTCATCTGCCACATAGTCGCCCAATTAGACAGAGCAAAAAGTACACTAATGGCTCAGGTGTGTGCTGTATTCATACATGAGAGCCAGAGATAGAGCTCAGAGCCCCACCCTCTTGAAGGAGTCAGTCTGAATGGAGCTGAGAGAGGTGCTGCTGTGCACCATAGTGTCCGGGTCAGGACAGAGCAAGGCTCGAGCCTGAGAGAGTCCATGAGGGACAGAAGCTGTAAAGGAAAGTGCAGAGCTGTGGTGCAGCGTCTGTGCATAAACCAGGGAATCTGCAAATCCCAGGCACCAAGTCACCATGGCGACTACAAATTGCGTTGCACCTGGGCTTTTGTCAGCCAATTGAAAGAAAAAAACAGCGAGTGAATGAGGAAGCTGGCCGTTACCTCTGCCGCTCCAAATGTGTTCACTGGAATGCAACTATGGACCACAGCAAGGTCCCACCTCTCAAGCCTGCTACCACAGCAAGGTCCCACCTCTCAAGCCTGCTACCACAGCAAGGTCCCACCTCTCAAGCAAGTGTATAGATGCAAACCGGGCAGGAGAGGAAGTACAAACAGGGTGGGCACCAGTTAGGCGTAAACTGGGCATGTGGTTGAGGACAAATAGGTGCAAGGCGAGTGGTAAAGGTGTGAGATTGGTAACAAATAGACGTAAACGGGTCATCAGATAGCGACTGGGGATGTTCCGCACGGTGAGTCTATAGCAGATCACTCCTAGCAGAGTGAATCTAGGATGACGGGCAGAGTCCCAGCCATCTTATTGGCTTGGAAATCTGCCAAGTGTTGTAAAAAAAAAAAAAACGCTCCAACTTTTGTAGTTGGCTCCTAGATTCAAAATAAATTTGTCAAGCCCTGTCATAAACACCGGGACATGTTTCATGTTCAGGAGGGACCCTTACGAGGTACTCCGAGCATTAAAGCTGCCACAAGAGAGCCAGGAGGGGGCATGTATGTTTTTGCAGTGATGGTGAGAACCCCGCGTGGACAGATATGCCTATGTGGCCTTGTGTTACTTTTAAATAAAAGTGGGAAGGAAAGCCCTGAAAACTATATCTGGTGTGGTGTGAACTCACTGTTCGGCGCTACCATTCAGCAAAGAATGCAGTTTCAGAAAGCGCAGCAAAGATGCGGCACGCAGGAGATTTGGGCACTTTCTTAAATTGCAGAACCCGATAGAAATCTATGGGAAAACGCAGCCAACGCGCACAAAAACTGGGTTTGCTGTGCTTTTGCTAAAGTGCAGCAGTGCGAGGTGAAATCAACCTTAAACAGCAGTGCGGGCCACCTGACATTGCGCTGCTGTTCAGTTGTAGTTCGTACTTTTCAAAAACTTTCATAACTACGCATTTATAGACATGTGCAATTCGTTTCGTTCCGAATTCGTTTAACGAATTTCGACAAATTCGTTAATTCGGAACTATACGAATTTACGAATGTGCAAATGTAAGTATTTACGAATGTACGAATTTACAAATTTTCAAATATTCGGAAAAATCCATTTAACTAATTTTTCTGAATATTCGTAAATTCGAAAATTTGTAAATTCGTACATTTAAAAATTAATAATAACTTAATTATTATTAACTATTAAATTATCGGTATTGTAATTTCCTTTTTAATTTTGGCTGTTAGTGAACGTAACAAATACAAATTTCTCTTAAGTTACAAATTATCCGAAAATAACGAATGCTGTATACAAACAAATGGAACGTAATGCATTAATAATAAAAAAAATGTTTTATTATTATTTGTTATTAATTTGTTCCGTTCCATTTTGTTTAGATGAAGCGTTCGTTATTTCGGATAATTCGTAACTTCAGATAAATTCGTGTTCACTAACAGCCAAATTTGACAAATACCTATAATTTAATAGTTAGTCACCATTTCAGATTTTCTATTTTATGGGTATTCAGATTTTCGTATTTCCAAATTTTCTAATTTACGAATGAACGAATTTACAAATGTACGAATTTACACATTTACAAATGTACGAATGTACGAATTTACACATTTGCAAATGTACGAATTTACAAATGTACGAATTTACACATTTACAAATGTACGAATTTACGAATATTCTAATGTACGAATATTACAATGTACGAATATTCTAATTTACGAATACTCTAATTTACGAATGTACGAATTTACTAATTTACTAAATGTACTAATTGCGATCATAACGAATGACCCGAAAAACGAAAAAAAAAAAAAAAAAAAAATGAAATGAAAATGAACAAATTTTTTTGGCAGTGCACATGTCTACTACGCAACCGCTTGTTTAGTACAACTGGTCCTGCTGCCCCTCTTCTGCACCACCCAGCAACATTCAGTTCTGATAAAGCAAAGCCAAAAGGAAGCCGTGTGCATACAACAGTTCTAGCTCTGAAAAAAAAAAAAAAAAGACTGTTTTGATCAACATTGATCACACGTAAAATAAAGAGATACACCCCTCTGCCCACCGTCAATGTTGGCGCTGTAGTAGAGACACTATATCATATCATATCTCTTGGTCCTGCCCTCTGATCGTCCCCTACTGGTAGACGGTACACTCCTTACTCCATTCCATCTTTGGCTCCTGGGTGTCGTTCATCCCTAAAAAAAAAAAAAAAAAAAAAAAAAAAAAAAAACTTTCCTCTTGGGCCTCCCACCTCCCTCTTTCTAAATGGTCTAAAAATCTCCTGGCCCAGTATGCTTGGTAGCCCTGAAATGGAAAACGAGGGGAATCCCCCCCCCCCCCTTTGTTTGACCTGCACTCCAGGATCAGAGATGTGAAAAGGATGGAATATTTGACAGCTTCCTTAACCACTTCGCATCCCGCCCATGGTCATATGACGCCCACAAGGTGGATCTCCCATCCTGGGTGGGCGTCATATGACATCCTCCCATTCCCGGCCGCCTAGGGGGCGCGCCCGCGACCCGGTGCGCGAGTCCGGCGGCCGCGATGTCCGCCGTGCACCCGTGAAAACAGAGGGACCGTGGAGCTGTGTGTGTAAACACACAGCGCCACGTCCTGTCAGTGGCGAGGAGACCGATCATGCGTTCCCAGTACGGAGGAACACCGATCGGTCTCCTCCCCCCTTGTGAGTCCCCTCCCCCCCACAGTTAGAATCACTACCTTAGGGAAACATTAACCCCTGCAGCGCCCCCTAGTGTTAACCCTTTCTCTGCCAGTCACATTTACACAGTAATCACTGCAATTTTATAGCAACGATGTGTAAATGTGAATGGTCTCAAAAATGTGTCAAAAAGTGTCCGAAGTGTCCGCCGCAATGTTGCAGTCACGAGAAGAAAAAAATAAAAAAAAAAAAAAATCGCAGATCGCCGCCATTGCTCGTAAAAAAAAAAATGCAATAAATCTATCCCCTATAACGTTTGCGCAAAACGATCTATATACGCTTATTGCGTTTTTTTTTTTTTTTTTTACCAAAAATATTTAGAAGAATACGTATCGGCCTAAACGGAGTAAAAAGTTTTTTTTTTTTTTAAAAATGGGATATTTTTTATAGCAAAAAGTAAAAAATAGTGTTCTTTTTTCAAAATTGTCGCTATTCTTTTGTTAACAGCGCAAAAAATAAAAACCACAGAGGTGATCGAATACCACCAAAAGAAAGCTCTATTTGTGGGAAAAAAAGGACGTCATTTTGTTTGGGTGCAACGTCGTACGACCGCGCAATTGTTAGTTAAAGCGACGCAGTGCCGAATCGCAAAAAGTGCTCTGGTAAGGGAAGGGGGTAAAAAAAAAAAAAAAAATCGCTCGGTGCTGAAGTGGTTAAATAAATTCCCTTGATACACATAACCGGGTCTGGGAGCCGTGGGATCTGTTGGAGGCCCCTATAACCTGATGAACCCTTGTCTTGGAGAGGTGGCCTGTGGTTGGTGCCCCCGGGCAGTGGATGGGTCCTGTGGCGGGTGGTTGTCCTCTACTATTTTTTTCCTTCCACTCTTCTCTTGCCCCCCCCCCCCAATTTGCTTACTGTATTACCATTTGCCTACACGCTATTTTACGGTTCAGACTTGGCTGTAACACAGAAGTTCTAAGCCGTACGCCATCGATATAATGTTGCCATTTATTGTCTTTGGCTGTTTGATTTACATGTCTTAACTGAGTTTTACCGCTGGCAATATTGTAATATTGTACGTAGACACCATGCCGGCTCTGTGTTTTTCTACCACGTGTGCCTTCTTGTATTTTCTGTTGGAAATTGTTCAAAACCAATAAAACTGTCAGTTTTCAAAAGAATAAAGAGATACAAAGTAACATTACTACATTAGTATCTACTGGGTTACTATTATCTGCAGATTAAAGTAGAACTATAGTCAAAACTACTCGGAGTTTTGATAGAGCAGGAGTAGGTAACCTTAACTAGCTGAGATCCGCGCTATAGCCAAATGACGGCTACAGCGCGGATCTGTTGTGCCGGGAGCACGTCATATGACGTCCTCCCCTTCTGTGCACTACAGGGAGCGCGCGCGCTCTCGCCGTGTCACTGGGCACCCGATGCGCGTGCCCAGCGGCCGCGATGTCCGCTGGGCACCCGCGATTGCCCGGTAACACAGCGGGACCGTGGATCTGTGTGTGTGTAAACACACAGATCAACGGTCCTGTCAGAGGAGAGGAGCCGATGGTGTGTTCTCTGTACAGAGAAAACACCGATCGGTCTCCTCCCCTTGTGAGTCCCCTCCCCCACAGTAAGAAACACTCCCAGGGAACATAATTAACCCCCCCGCCCCCTAGTGGTTAACCCTTCGCTGCCAGTGTCATTTATACAGCAATCAATGCATTTAAATAGCATTGATTGCTGTATAAATGACAATGGTGCCAAAAATGTGTCAAAAATGTCCGATGTGTCCTGCCATAATGTCGCAGTCACAATAAAAAATCGCTGATCACCGCCATTACTAGTAAAAAAAAAAAAATATTAATAAAAATGCTATAAAACTATCCCCTATTTTGTAAACGCTATATTTTTTTTTTTAACTTTTGCGCAAACTAATCAATAATCGCTAATTGCGATTTTTTTTTTTACCAAAAATATGTAGAAGAATACGTTTCGGCCTAAACTGAGGAAAAAAAATGTTTTTTTTTACATATTTTTTGGGGATATTTATTGTAGCAAAAAGTAAAAAAATATTTTTTTTTTTTTAAATTTGTCGCTCTTTTTTGTTTATTGCGCAAAAAATAAAAAACGCAGAGGTGATCAAATACCACCAAAAGAAAAGCTCTATTTGTGGGGAAAAAAATGATAACAATTTCATTTGGGTACAGTGTCGTATGACCGCGCAATTGTCATTCCAAGTGCGTCAGCGCCAAAGCTGAAAATTGGTCTGGTCACGAGGGGGGTTTAAGTGCAAAGTAATCAGGTGGTTAAAGAGGTGGAGATCTACATGAACAACATGGGAGAAGTCAAAGATCACCGGGCACAGCGTCTCCTCCTTACACCAGTTTTAAACCTGTAATTGGCGTACTACCGTGTCGCAGTCACGTTCTATGCACGGCAATCATGGGTTTAAATCAAGCGGTGAGGATACAGGTAGGGGTCCAACACAGGTATTTGCTCCCACTTCCGGCGAAAGATCTCTGCAGAATCCGCGGCGATCTACGCCATGTCCGGCCCCTCTTTTCCGCTGCAACCCCCCCCCGCGTCTTCTGGGAGACACACAGGTCCCAGAAGACATCAGGGACAAGTCAGAACGTGCAGCACGACTCGCGCATGCGCGACTCGCGCATGCGCAGTAGGGTCCCAGGCTGTGAAGCCACAAGGCTTCACTTACTTGCCGGCGCCTCCACCCGGGAGCTGAGGGACTGGTTCAGCTTCGGATGAGGACATCGCGGGTGCCCTGGACAGGCAAGTGTCATGTTAAAAGTCAGCCGCTGCAGTATTTGAAGCTGCTGACTTTAAAAAATAAAATTTGCAGGTGGAACTCCACTTTAAGTGAAAAAAAAAAAAGAAAAAAAATGTAATAAAAAAAATTTGCCTTAAAAATTCCATAAAATGATACATACTGTGATGGCAATTACACCCACAGCCATATGAGTTTTTTGAGAATGGAGGAGGGAGCCGACACACATCCGCTCTCCTCCCCTTCTTGTTGCTGACCCTGAAACTGATGTCACTTCCGGGGCCCCATGTTCGTATGTGTGGGAAAGAATGTAATGCTGTGTTACATGGGAGGCATCTTTTAGACTTTTAGATTACTCAGTCATGCAACACTGTATCCATATGAAATGTTTGTCCTTTTTTTTCCCCCCACACAAATAGAGCTTTCTTTTGGTGGTATTTAATCAACGCTGTTTTTTTTATTTTTTGCGCTATAAAACAAAAAAGACTGAAAATTCAGTACCAAAAAAAATTCTGTTTCTATTAAAATTGTTGGCAGAGTGTTGGCCAGCGCTGTGGGCACTACACATCAGCCCACAGCGCTGCTGCCATCTCTCTCCCTCTCCCCCTCTCCCTATACCGATCGGTACAGAGAGGGGAGGGAGGAACCGGCGTCATGACGTGACGTCGGTTTGTTTACATGTGATCGATTCGTCATTTGACGGAGCGATCACGTGGTAAACGGACGCTATCAGCGGCTGTTTACCGTGATGCGCCGAGATCTCAAGACACGGCGGTCACAGATGTTCCCAAGTGCGCGCCCCGGGGGGGGGGGGGAAGCAAGATTCTGGGAGGACGTCCCAGAATCTTAGTCTTTCGGCTATGGCCTGGTCGGCAAGTGGTTAAAGAGCCTGTCAAAAAATAAAAAAATAAAGTTTAAAATGGTAAAAAAAAATTAAGTCTCTCCCAAGCATATAAAATCCCCCCAAAATTTGAGGACCCCACATATAAGGCCGTAAACGCACCTGTCAAGAGCACCTATGAGTGAAAACGTTGATTGCAATACATATCATTGATGAGTGAGCGCAACATTTCTAGCCCCAAACATCCTCTGTAATACTAAACTGATAAACTTTAGGGGGGGCCTTTAAAGCGTCTCCTATAGAAAATATAGGGTACTGAAGCTTAACACCATTTCACAGTTGCATGCAGATTTAAAAGGGATTGTAAAAAGGCAGAAGTTTTTTTTTTTTGTTTTTAATCTTTATGCGTTTTATACATGAAGATAAATAAGGCTGTGTGCAGCAGCCCCCCCCGACTACTTACCTGAGCCCGTCTTTATCCAGCGATGTTTCAGTGGTGTCTAAGCTGCCTGGGACTCCCCTTATTGGCTGAGACAGGGGTGACCCAAAAATAGGAGGATCCGGGCTACTCTGTGCAAAGCCATTACACAGAGCAGGCAAGTATAAAAAACTTTTTTTTTTTTTTTTCTTTATAAAAGGAGCTTTAATACCACTTTTCATAAAATAGTTCTAATACTTTATAGTTATAAAGTTACCGTATATACTTGAGTATAAGCCAACCCGAATATAAGCCAACCCGAATATAAGCCAACCCGAATATAAGCCAACCCGAATATAAGCCAACCCGAAGCGCCTAATTTTACCTCAAAAAACTGGGAAAAACGTATTGACTCGAGTTTAAGCCTAGGGTGAGAAATGCGGCAGCTACTGTAAGTGGAAAAGAGGGTCAACAATGCCCATTTGCAGCCTCACTGGTGCCCATTTGCAGCCTCACTGTGCCCATTTGCAGCCATAGGTCCCCTGAACTTCAAACTTGGTAGTTAAGGGTTCCTAGATGCCCCCTAGCTGCAGCCAGAATTATACACACACACACACCGGACCTCCCATCAGATAATGGCCACCCGTAGCAACAGGCAAACAGGGCGTGCGCACTTGAGGTAAGTCAAACCATTTCTTCAGCGCTACTCTGCATTTACACTCCATTCCCTGCTTAACAGTCAGGGCCTATCGGAGGAAACAAACTTTGTCATTCGGCCCATCGATCGCTGCAAAGTCATCTTCAGGTAGGAGAACCACTTGGTCCTACGGAGGAGGACAAAACAGGAACACGGATAGCAGCCAGGAGCAAAGATTTATGGGAGAGGGGTCCTATTGGGTAGTTATGGAGGCGGGGCTAACCCACACGTATGCTGCCATGGAGCCTGTCAGGAAAGCTGTACTGCACTGGTGACAGTATATTAAAATGACGGCATTTTTTTTTTTGCAATTTATTTTCCAAAAAATTATGACAAAAAATGTCAACTTTCAAAAACCTGCCATGCCTCCTACTAAATACCCTGGTCTGTTTACTTTCCAAAAAGTGGTAATTTTAGGGGGGTATTCTACTGTCCTGGCCAAAGGGTCCCGAAATGACATTGCAGCAGATGGACACAGTTGACCGACTTTGGGGCCCCGTATCTCGGGTCCACTTGATGCTAGAACCCCCAAATGTGGATATGTTGTAATGTTGGGTTTGCACACCAAATTTGGGGTTACTAGCACTAAGTGGCCCTGAGATACGGGGCCCCAAAGTCAGGTCGGAAAATGTCAAGCACTTTTCTGCAGCAAAAAATGACGTTTTTCAACCCAACTTTGCGGCCCCCTAGCGCTAGGAACCCCATTTGGTGTGCAATACCAGTGGAACCAACATTACAACATATCCAAAATTTGGGGTTTCTAGCACCAAGTGGCCCGAGATATGGGGCCGCAAAGTCGGGTCGGAAAATTTCATTTTTTGCTGCAGAAAAGTGCTTGACTCGAGTATAAGCCGAGGGGGGCATTTTCAGCACAGAAAAAAATGTGCTGAAAAACTCGGCTTATACTCGAGTATATACGGTAGGTTAAAAAAAAAAAAATAAAAAAGAAAAAGACACAAGTCCATCCAGTTCAACTTTAACCGCTTCCCGTAGGCGCGCGACGATGTACCGGACAGGCAATGATACGGACAGGCAAATGGGCGTACAGGTACGTCCCTTTAAGTTTGCCACCATGCCATCGCGTGCCGGACAGGACCGCCGTGAGTCCAATCGTGGGTCCCACGGATTCGATCGCCGCGGGGATACCTGCGAGCGTTTCACGGGGAGATGTTAAAGTAAACAAGCATCTCCCCGTTCTGCCTTGTGACAGTGTCACTGATCTCTGTTCCCTGTGATCAGGAGCGGTGATCTGTGACGTGTCACACACAGCCACGCCCCCCCCCCCCCCAGTTAGAAACACGCCCCAGGGCTCACTTGAAGAGGAAGTTAAGGCACTGACATTTTTTTTTTTTAAAAATGCAACCTGCAGGGCAAAGGCATAGCATACTAGCTCATTATGAAGAACTTACCTGAAGAAGAAGCCCCCGAAGTGGTCCTCCATCTTCACCGCTGCCATGTATCCCGGAGTAACTTCCAGGTCTCGCTGCTCCGGTGCTGTGATTCGCGGGAGCCGCGATGACATCACTCCCACGCATGCGCGCGGGAGCCGCCACGAGCGGCATATCGCCGTTATCTGCGGCATGCTCAGTGCGCTGCTGTCCACGGTACATGCGCCGTAGACAGCGGTGCCTGTCTTTTTGTAAATATCTCCTTAACCGTGTAGGTTTAGGAGATATTTATTGGACCTACAGGTAAGCCTTAATCTAGGCTTATCTGTAGGCCAAAGTGGTCAGTAAGGGTTTACAACCACTTTAACCCATACACTGCCACCTAGCGGTTAACCCCTTCCCTGCCATTTACACAGTAATCAGTTCATTTGGATAGCACTGATCGCTGTATAAATGACAACGGTCCCAAAAATGTCCGATGTGTCCACCATAATGTCGCAGTCACGATAATTGTATGGCATTTGTATTAAAAAAAATAAAAATAAATGTATCCCCTATTTTTATATATTTTTTGGTGGGTATATTTATTATAGCAAAATGTAAAAAATTCGTTTTTTTTTTCCAAAATTGGGGGGGGGGTGTATTATGTGAGGGGGGGGGGGGTGTATATGTGATGTGATTGGGGGGGGGGGGGGGGTGTGGGGTGTAATGGGGGGGGGGGTGTATATGTGATGTGATTGGGGGGGGTGTATATGTGATGTGATTGGGGGGGGTGTATATGTGATGTGATTGGGGGGGTGTATATGTGATGTGATTGGGGGGGGTGTATATGTGATGTGATTGGGGGGGGTGTATATGTGATGTGATTGGGGGGGGTGTATATGTGATGTGATTGGGGGGGGTGTATATGTGATGTGATTGGGGGGGGTGTATATGTGATGTGATTGGGGGGGGTGTATATGTGATGTGATTGGGGGGGGGGTGTATATGTGATGTGATTGGGGGGGGGGTGTATATGAGATGTGATTGGGGGGGGGGGTGTATATGAGATGTGATTGGGGGGGGGGGGAGGTGTATGAGATGTGATTGGGGGGGGGGAGGTGTATGAGATGTGATTGGGGGGGGGGGAGGTGTATGAGATGTGATTGGGGGGGGGGGAGGTGTATGAGATGTGATTGGGGGGGGGGAGGTGTATGAGATGTGATTGGGGGGGGGAGGTGTATGAGATGTGATTGGGGGGGGGAGGTGTATGAGATGTGATTGGGGGGGGAGGTGTACGAGACGTGGTGGGGGGGTGTATGAGAAGTGATTGGGGGGGGGGTGTGTATATGTGATGGGGGGGGAATGCGGGACTAATGACATCCGACCGTCAACCGGACAGTCCGATCTGTACAAGAGAGAGATGGATAGATAGAGATTATATATATATAATAATATATATATATATATATATATATATATATATATATATATATATATATTTATTATATAGACAGACAATCTAAGGTTGCCCCCCCACCTGTACACTGAGACCCCCTATAGAGGATCCTTCTATCTGGATGTGATACATAGTATCAGATCATAATTACACAGGGGTGTCCCCCCCCCCCCCCCTAGAGAATACCTGGATCGGATATACATTTA
>CM053027.1:11834545-11858881 GCA_028564925.1 Lithobates sylvaticus | reverse complement strand
ATGTGCTTATGTGTACTAGTGTTAGTGTAGTGTTGGTGCAACTCACATTTATGTCTTCTCTCCTCGGGAGCCAGAGCGAAAAGGTTCCACAAGGAGAGATGACATCACTTCCACTGCTTCTGTTTAGATTTCAGAAGCAGAGGAAGCTTCTCTTTCGTCAGGAGCGATCGTGAGGGGGTGGCCATGAATCAGTGGCCTCCCCCTCAGGACTGATTGCTCCTGGAACAATGCCGACTGCATCGGGCACAGGGGGGAGCGATTGCACCCACCACCCACGGAAGGGGAGTAACGTACCCATACGTTACTCTGCCTGCCCGTGCCATTCTACCGCAGTATATCTCCATGAGGCGGTCGGCAAGTGGTTAATGCTGCTTTTCTCCTGCCAGGAGAAAGGTTTTTTTAGAAGAGCTAGGCAAATGTACAGTGTGCATGGGGCCTAATGGCCGTACACATGATCGGACATTGATCAGACATTCCGACAACAAAAGCCATGGATTTTTTTTCCAATGGATGTTGTCTCAAACTTGTCTGGCATACACACGGTCACACAAAGTTGGTTTGAAATTCCGAACGTCAAGAATGTGGTGACGTACAACACGTACAACGAGCCGAGAAAAATGAAGTTCAATAGCCAGTGCGGCTCTTATGCTTGATTCTGAGCATATGTGGAACTTTGTGCTTCGGAATTGTGTACACATGATCGAAATTTCCGACAACGGATTTTGTTGTCGGAAAATTTGAGATCCAGATCTCAAATTTTATGTGACGGAAAATCCGATGGAAAATGTCCGATGGAGACAAAAGCTCCCATCGAACATTTTCCTTCGGAAAATCCGACCGTGTGTACAGGGCATTAGGCTCCATTCACACCTACTGTATTAAATTTGCTTTTGAGCATTTCTACAGTGATTTTTGAATTTTTTTTCTACCACGATTTTGCTGCGATTTGCATTTTTTATGCTTTTTTTTGAAAATTTGTTGTTGGGCAGATTAAAAAATGCAAAATGCAAATCGCTGCAAAAGTGCACTACGTGCTATTCTGCATTTAAGGGTCCCTGATCCTTTTTAAAAATGAAGAGGCACAAAAATGCATTGATGTGAATGTGTTCCATAGGAATCCATGTTAAAAAAAAATGTCCTGCAATTCTGAAAAAAATCAAAAAGCATGAAAAAACACATTGGTGGTAATGGAGCCTTAGCCAGCCGGTAGGCAGAGGGGTTGGACACTGCACTAAAATGCACTAAAATGCTGGAATTTTACACACAGAGTCTAGACGCCTCATGTGCAAGGTGCCTAACCCTGAATTAGAGGGAGATAGGCATGTAAATGAGTTACACAGAAATATTGTGAAACTATGAATCATTATAGTGTGCCTTCATTCACAGAAGATCTCCCTCTGGGGCAATGTTGCCAATTATTTACATTCCTGAGCTAAGGGCATAATGTTTCCACGCTGATACATTGTTTTCTTTCAACTTACTGGACAGTGCAGAGTTCCCCCTCACTGTTATTTTGTACATTCCAAAAATATCAACTCCCTAGCCTTACACAATGAGATAAACAACAATTATTTTTTTTAAATTTTAGCAACATTGCCCTCAGCCAAATCACATACCTGTACGCCATTTGGCTTCAAGTGGTTATACCGGGGTGATGCTACTCGCTTGGGCTCTTCCATCCCACCGGGAGACCTGAGCCACCAGCCAAAACGTCCGAACAAAGCTGAAATCAGGTTTGATTGGGTCTCAGATGTAGTCACCTGGAAGCAATGTCATAACATCACTTCCGGTTTTCTTTTGAACCAACGCCACCAGTTTTCAAAAATCAAAAGTATTTAAAAACGCAGATCTTGGTGTTTTGAATGCTTTCAAGTGCAGAGGAGGCGTTTGGGGTCTTATACACCCCAGATCCCTCCATAAAGAGTACCTGTCATGTGCCTATTGCTGTCACAGGGATGTTTACAGAAAATGAAAGGGACAGTGTAAAAATAAAAATGTAAATTAAAATAAATAATAATAATTAAAAAAAATTTAAACGCCCATTCCTCCGTACTCGTGAGCAGAAGTGGACGCATACTTAAGTTGCGCCCACATTTGTGTTCAAACCACACATGTGAGGTATCACGATGATGGTTAAGCCCCATACACACGCGCGGACAATCCGTGGACCAGGTCCGTCGGACCATGTCCGTCATACTTTGTCTGATGTTGGTTTTGCGTACACACGGTCGGACAAAGTTGTCGGAAAATCCGATCATTCTGAACGTGGTGACGTTTGTTGCCTACGACGGGACTACGTAGAGGCTAGTAGCCAATAGCTTTGGTCTTGTAATGTGATCTGAGCATGCGTAGCACTTTGTCCGGTCGGACAAGCGTACACACGCTCGGATTTGGTGTGATCGGACCGGGTTGAAGGGAAATCTTTCCAGCAGGAGATAAGACTTTGTCCGACGGACAAACCGACGAACACTGTCCGATGGTGCATACACACGGTCTGATTTTTCAACAACCTTGTCCGATCGGACCAAATTGATGAAAAAGTCCGACCGTGTGTATGGGGCTTTAGAGCGAGAGCAATAATTCTAGACCTCTGTAATTCTAAAAAAGCAACCTGTAACATTTTTTAAAGCGTCGCCTTTTAAAGTACCGTAGTATGTCACCACTCCACGAGCGATCACAATTTTAAAGCATGACATGTTAGGTATCTATTTACTCGGCATAATGTCATATTTCACATTATACAACAAAATTGGGCTAACTTTACTGTTTTGCTTCTTTTTAATTCATGAACGTGTATTTTTTCCCAAACTAATAGAAAGACCGCTGCACAAATACAGTGTGACATAAAATATTGTAATGACCGCCATTTTATTTTCTAGGGTCTCTGCTAAAAATATATATATGTTTGGGGGTTCTAAGTAATTTTCTAGCAAAAAATACTGCTTTTAACTTGTAAGCAACACATGTCAGAAAAAGGCTTGGTCTTCAAGTGGTTAATGTTATATTACAATTTTTATACAATATTTACGGCACATATTTACAGGTTTTTTTTTTTTTTTTTTTTTTGCGAATTCCATATATTATTTTAATGAGATTTCTCTTTAATTATAGCATGTGACACAAATATTGCATGCAATAACTGTTAGGGCCCATTCATACTAAGAATTGTAGTTCTGTGCAGTGCAATTTCAGGCCTTCATTTTAAATCGGCTGAAATCGGACTGCACCAAAAGTAGCGCATACACTACTTTTTGAAAAGCATTGCAACCGGATCGCATGATACTTTTTTTTTACCGTTTGATCTGGTGCGGGCTAACACACTGCATTTGCGACCTGTGTTTGAGGTGTCATTTACACCAATCCACCACACAATCACTGACAACCACTGCTGATTGCAAGGGCAGTGCGATTGGAATGTAAGGTGAGAGAGTGCACAGGAACGCAGCTTTCCTGTACTACATTTTAGACCCTCCAGCCCCTTAGTGAATTGACTCCTCTGTCCCAAAGAAGCTCATTTAATTTTTCAAACTGGTGCGTCAAGCTTCAACCAACATAAAATACAATAGGAGTATTGATTTTGAGCGTTGAAGCGCTTTGAGAAAAGCACTGCAAGGGGAGGAGGTGGAGTCGCCTGTGACAGACATGTCCAGCTGAAGCTCCACATCTCTCAGGACTCCTCGGCTGATAAAGACACCCGCAAGGCATTGTAAACTAAAAATAATCTTGCCATAAGCCTCCTCAGTGACCCAGGGATAAATAAAATGGTCTTTAGTGCCGCCTGAGGTCAAAATAAACTAAAGAGTGCCAAGGATACACAGGCAAGAGGCCCCTGTAAAATGGCACAGCATCCTTCCTCACACAAAGGCGCATCTCGTGCTGCTAAGCAACTGCAGTTAACTTAGGATGCCTATAATGACCTATAAAAACAAACAGATTCCCTACATCCAAATATTTTGAGACAAATAGAAAAAATGTTACAGAAAGCGTTAAAGCAGACCTCAGACTATATAACTGAAAGTCTCACAAAAGAAATCCATGAGTTAGGCCAGCGCACTTCTGACCTAGAAATCAGAGTGGATGACATGGAAACGAATGTACTGTCCAATGATAATGAATTAGAGACTCTTAAGGAAGAAAACCTTATTCTGCAAACATGCTTAGAGAACTTTGAAAATAGAAGACGTTGATCAAATCTTCATATATGAGGAATACCTGAGACTATTGTTGACCTTCATTCTACTATGACCGTACTTTTCCAAGAACTACTACCGTCAATCCTGGTCAATCGTTTGGAGATGGATAGGATTCACAGAGCTTTAACACCACGCAAACCAGAAGGTCCCTCTTGTGATATTATTGCGAAATTCCACTTCTATCACACCAAAGAACAACTCATGTCTGCAGCTAGAGGAAAAGATTCCCTCATCTTTTAAGATCATCATTATCAGCTTTTTGCTGACCTTTCCCCAATTACTGTGGCTAAACAATGTGCACTGGAGTAAAGCCCCATACACACGGTCGGACAATCCGCGGACCAGGTCGGTCGGATTTTGTCCGTCGTACTTTGTCCGATGTTGGTGTTGCGTACACACGGTCGGACTACGTTGTCGGAATATCCGGTCCGGAAGAACGTCGTGACGTAACTCGTCGTCCACGAGATTACAAAAGGGAAGTTCAGCACCACGTCAGGCACCCGTTGGGCTCCTTCTGCTGATCCCGTGTTTATCGAGAGTTAGTGGAAGTTTGGTGACTTAAGATTCGCGCTTCTCAGTTTTCTGACTCAGATCGTTACTGCTCTTCAGTTTGTGCTTGTCGTGCGTATCTGTTTATTAGTGCGTGTAGTCAGTTCGCATTTGTTGGTCATTGCGGCCTATATCTTGATATAGGACGCTTTGATTTGCACTGCTTATTGTCTGCTCGTTGCTGGTATTCATTTCGTTCTTTCAGGCCTTGCTGTTTATCGGTGCTTTCTGTTTGTCCGTTCTGACCAGCCGACCTTTTGTGACCTTCTGAGCGATGTTTCCCGTGCGTACTCGTCGCCGAGTTCGTGCTGTACGCGGAATTGGTGTCGGGCTTTTAGCTTTGAGCCAAGACCCATCCATGAACAGAGTGACGAGGAGTATGTGGACCAAGAATTGGTTGCTTCAGCGTGACCAATTCTCGCACATGCCTTTGCTTCGTGAGATCCGGAAGAATAATCCTGATGATTTCAGGAACTTTCTCAGGATGACGGACCCCGATTTTCACCGTCTTTTGGCTTTGCTGACCCCCTTTATCAGCCGGCAGGATACCTGCATGAGACAAGCCATTACTCCGGAGCAGAGGCTTGTTGCCACGTTGAGGTACTTGGCGACAGGGAGAAGTCTTCAGGATTTGAAGTTCTCTTCAGGTATCTCTCCCCAGGCCCTGGGAATCATTATTCCAGAGACCTGTTCTGCCATCATCCAGGTCCTGCAGGAGGACTATATTAAGGTAACATTTATACTTTACTATTCCCTTCTATGTATGCTCTGTTTGCTAATGTCTTCTATTTTTGACCTCCTTCCCTAATTACCATGATTGCAATATGTTCTAATATGCTGTGCCCCTTTTCTCCTTCATGCATTTTTCCCTTCACTTACCTCCCCAGCATGCTCTTCTACCCCAATAGACACCTATGGCCTAGTCACTTAATCAATGTCTTTTGTCTGCTGCATAGTATTGTTTGCCCCCAAACACCCCCTAAAATATGCACAAATGTTTGCTGTGTGGTTTACTTCATGTAGAGCCCCTTTAGAATTTTTTTTTTTTTGGGGGGGGGGGTGGCAAACTCATTAGGAACCCCCTCCCCCAACTGCTCTGTCAGATGGTACCAATCCTTTATCTGCTGGCTTTCCCAAGGTCCATAAACACTATATACCTACCTCTTTATAGTGGGCATCTTTAGGGATGAATTCAGCAAAGCATGTAGTGCAAGGGGCTGCCTCCATACATTCCATTTCCTAATTTTTTGTCTTCTTTCCCTCCTATTAGCTTGCTTGGTAATTTCAGAATGTCACAATGTGCCTGCCTTTTTTTTTTTGGGGGGGGGGGGGGGGTTGAAATGTTATTTTTTATTTCCTGGGGGCTGCCAATAGTGTTAAGTACAGAGGGTCTGGCCAAACTAGCACACATTATTGAGCCATTTGCCAATCAATGAAGTGCAGAGGGTTACCTGTCCACCCCCCCCCCCCCCAAAACCCTAGTTATTGCCAATGGCCCATCAGAAGTGGGGGGATTGATGGGGGGTGAGTAATCTGTGAAGGGGAGCCTCTACTTTTCTGTGCAAATACTTTCCAGCCTCCAATTTTATACAATGCTCTTGTTCCAAGATGTTGATTGTCTAATCTGCTTGCAATGTTTAAGTGCAAAGTGACTAATTTTTTTTTTCTTGTTTCACTCCACAGTTCCCTTCCACGCCACAGGAATGGCAGACTGTGGCCTCCCACTTTGCCAGCCGTTGGGACTTTCCTAACTGCGGAGGGGCAATTGATGGGAAACACGTCCGCATCGTCCCACCGCCCAACTCGGGGTCCTACTATTATAATTATAAAGGGTTTAATAGTGTAGTGATGTTGGCGGTGGTGTCGGCAACATACGAGTTTATGTATGTGGACGTGGGGATGAACGGCCGGATCTCGGATGGTGGTGCCATTACGCACACGGAGTTCTACTGGCGTCTCCAAAGTGGCAGTCTGTGCTTGCCACCTCCAGAGGAGAATGCCGAAGGACTCCCCTTCGTCTTTGTCGCAGATGAAGCGTTTGCGTTGACTCCCCATGTGATGAGGCCGTTCCCGATGAGGACCCTCACCCCGGACCAGAGGGTCTTCAACTACAGGCTGTCCAGAGCCAGAAGAGTTGTGGAGAACACTTTTGGCATCCTGGCCAGCCGCTTCCGCCTGTTCCTGACGGCATTTAACTTGGCGGAATACAAACTGAACCACATAGTTCTTGCCTGTTGCATATTGCACAACTTCCTCAAAAGACATAACAGGAACTATGTGGTGCCCGTTGGCCCAGATGTGGAGGGCCCTCCAAATGCGGACCTCACAGCCCTTCAAGTGGCACGTCCAGGCTTGCCCCCTCTAAATGCCCGCGTGGTCCGCGAGCAATATATGGAGTACTTTGTGGGTAGGGGGGCCATTGCTCTGCCTGACGATGTGTGAGAGGCATTTTTTAATAAATCTGATATTTTAACCAACCTCTGATTTCTTGTCATTTCAGTCTTCTTTTTAGCTTATTTTACCTTGACATTTTTTCCCTTTGCCTTCGACAGTGGGAATGCACTTTCTGGGCAAAAGGAGGTAACAGTCTCTTCTTCCCAAAAAGATTATTCTCATGTTGTGTGTTTGCTACCTAATCTTTGGTCTAGAGAAGGTTTGTCCTGCATAACTGACACCCAAAATACTCCTTTTCATCACCAGGTCTGACATGTGTGTATTCTGAAAAATGCTGTGCTCCGTGTTTTCGTACAAAGCACTGTGGGTGTCATTTACATAAGTCAAATCCGCTATGCTCTACAAGTGCATTGAAAAAGTTCCCTGGGAAAGGAAATTGCAGTGCAAAGTGGATTTGCCTTTAGTAAATAACACCCATTGCCCCCCATATCCTTTACATTTTACATACATAATGCATTGTGTTTTTTAAATAAGGAAGCCACACATTTAGAAAAATAAAAAAGTTTACTTGGAAAACATTCACAAGTGCGTTTACAATCTTCACGCCAAAACTGACAACATCTTGGTTATTTACAACATTGTTTACAAACATTCCGCAATTGGTAAAACCAGGCATGGAGCTAAACAGAACCTATGAACTAGGAAAGTTCAACTTTGTAAAGTGAAGACAAGATCAGACATGACTATATGTTCAAAGTGTGTTTGATCTTGCCTTCATCACATGGGGGGGTCACCCCCGAAAAGTGGAAATTTCGAACATGCACACAATTTGGGTCTGAAAATGGTCATTAGATGGTAAAACACATGCCTAGAAGCTTCAAAAGTGCCATTTTCCATCATGGGGATGAATGGACGTTTTTTGGGGGTGCAACCCCTTCACCACAACCACTTTCGTAGTTCGTAAAGTGTTTGCACCCCCAAAAAAAACGTTGGCATTCATCCACCATGATGGGAGCTAGCACATGTGGACACAATGTGTGCATGTTCCAAATTTCACACAGTTTTTAAGTTGCAAATGTGTTCAGAAGCTGGCACAAATGTGTGTTAATTACTTGGTGCGTTTTCATATTTTTCCTAAAACATCAATGATGTTCTTCAATTTTTGTTGAACATCATTGATGTTTTGCTTTATGTAATCTAGATCTCTATTGCAGACCATTATCTCTCCGATGAGTACGTGGGCACTCTCTGTGGTAAAGTGCGATTTTTCTTCCACAACATCCACGTCACCTAAAAACCACAAACAAACAAAAATGGGGTGTTGGAAATGAGGCAGCCATACATGGATTAGCTTACCAGTAGCTGTGTTCTCCCACACTCACCTGTTGTGGTGACAATTTCTCCAAGTTCGATGATCTCTCCTTCCTCCTCCTCCTCCGCTTCTGCTCTTTCCCCTTTTTTGGGAGGTGTTGGTTTGGGGGTTTCCTCAGACGGCCCAAGTTTTCGCTCCCCTATGAGAATGTACAAAAGGAAGATTTAGCAACACAATCTATTGAGGGCAGAAATAGGAAATGACAAACATTGCTTGAAAGTGACGGACACTATTTTAGTTTGGCCAGTTACAAATGCCAACTACATGAATGTAGTCACTTTGTAAAGGTGCTAAACTGACTAGCTTTTTGTTAGAAGTTTGTGTGATGGAGACACCCCTCTAGTATCCACTGGAGCACATGTGTGGAAAAGCCTAATAAAAAGGGGGTTTGGGTGTCCCAGCACTAGTGCTCTAGAGTCCAGATGGGTAAACAGCTACTGGATGACCTCTCCTTTACATTGAATAAATTGGCTTTACATTCTTGATGACATTTCTAGTGAGAACAAACTTCCTTTCCCCCAAAAAAACACCAAACATCGTATTATAAGTGGCCGAACGATCGAGGTTGCGTACGATCGAATGGACACACACACGACCATGACAGTGGCAGAAAGATCGAGGCTGAGTACGATCGAATGCACAGACGAACCTGAAAGTGGCCATTTTGGAATGTACAACTTTGTAAAAATCAAACCACAATGGAGCAGTATGCAAGCAAGAAATCAACCACAAAACCCAACTACTTACTTTTTTGAAGAATTCGCTTGATCTTTCTGTACTGATCGGCCTCCCTCAGTTTCAGGTCTGACCAGCGTTTCCTCAGTTGCTCCTTGGATCGTTGTACCCCAAACTGATTGTACAGCCTTCTCACAACTTTAGACATGATCTTGGCCTTGCGGACATTGGGGTTGAGGTAAGGCCCATACTTCCCATCATAGTCGCTCCTCTTTAATATGTCCACCATCTCCAACATTTCTCCAAATGACATATTGGACGCCTTGAATTTCAGGCTCCGGGATCGGGACGTTTCTGCCTCCGGACTTTCCTCGTCCTCCTCCTCGTTGGTGGGATATTTGGGGCGCACCTGCTGTGTCCACGCCATGTGCTCTCCCCACTGCGCCGTAAAGAGAAGGGGTGGGGAATAGACGAGAAAGATCGTCAGGGGCGGGCGGAGTTTGACGCATGCGCACTGTATATAAAACGTCACACGCCTGTGTCGTAGCCACGATCTGGGAGACGAGGGGAGGGAAAACTCACGCACGAGACGATCGCTACAAACAAAGGTACAATTTGACGTTGGTACATAACTAGCCTAGACTGATTTGAACTTGAGGCTTCTTTATGGAGAAGATTAGGAGAGTTTAGCCTGACATAATTGAGAGGGTTTTGTGTGGTGTTGTGTCTTGCAGAGATTATGCAGGGATTCAACGACATGAGTTTTCTCCCCCTCTTCATTGCCAAATTCAGGGAATTTCCCGTTTTATGGCAGGGTAAACACCCACATTACACCAACAAACCAAAGAGGCACGCAGCCCTGGAGGAACTTGTGGAATTTGTCAAGCCAAGGTTCCCCACGGCAACTGTTGATGATCTAAGAAAGAAAATTGGCAGCCTGAGGAGTGCGTATATCAGGGAGCGGAAGAAGGTCGTGAAGTCTGAGGAAACTGCAACTTCAGCAGATGAGGTCTATGTGCCCAAGCTCTGGTACTATCAGAGTCTCCATTTTCTGAAAGACCAGACTGATGTCACGGAGCCAACCTCGACTCCTCCTTCCACGCTTCCTTGCGCGCAGCCCACCCCTGATGAGGCTTCCGAGGAGCAACCTGGGCCTTCCAGTATGGAAGAGGTGGAGGAGCCCAGCTTGTTCCAGGTATAGTATTTTTGTTACCATTTATGGGAATAATGAATGATGTTCACTTAATTCAGGATCCCCAATTGCTTAGTTCCTAACGTGTTTGACATATCAACAGACAGTGGTGTTGGAGACATTTGGGGCCAGAATCTAAACTGCAGGGCTGAGAATTGTATGGTTTTCTATTTGTAAACATTTTGCAACAGTCACTAGATGAGAATTGTGTGTGTTTGATGAACAAATAACTGAAACTATGTCCCTTTTTCATACACAGGAAGACCTCAGCCAGGAGGTGGCTGTGGAAGGTGGCAGTCAGGAGGAGGCAGGGGTTAGTGGCAGCCACCAGGTGGGTAGTGGCAGCCAAGAGGGGGCTAGGCCTCGGAGCCTGACTGACACCCAAACCCCTCCCCTCCGCCTTCCGTACAAAAGGGCGAGAAGGGGGGGTTATGCGGCACAGTCCGCGCTCCGCATGATAAGAGAGGCTTCAGACTCCCTACATGCCACACCCGCCGACGAGGAGACCTTTGGCTCGGTGGTTGTCACAAAAATGATGGGTATGGAGGTGAGGCAACGCAACATGTGTGAGGGGCTCATCCTCCATGTCCTAAATAAGGGTAGGGCTGGGGAGATGACCCCAGTCACACATGTTTGCCATAGCTACCATGCTCCGCCTCCTCCTCCTCCTCCTCCTTCTGCCACCCCACCAGCACGACAGCCACAGCGTGCAAGGAAGCGTGGAAGGAAGACCTGAGAGTGACGACCTGGAATCAGTCTGGTCTGAGAGAAGATGGAGCCTCTTGTAGTACCAGAGCCTGGGGACCTAGATGGCATCTGCTGCAGTTCCGGATACTTTGGACTTCACGACCAGATTGCACTCCCCTTAATATACGTACTCCTCAGGCCCCCAATTTTCTACGCTTGAACAATGATGGTTGCCGTGGGGGACCAAGGCTTTGCAAATTCCCCAAGTTTCACCATGGCTGCGTTCCTCTTTGGTTTGTTGGTGTGACCTAAATAAAGGTTTTTTTGATTTGAAATAATCATTGACTATTGTGTTTTACTTTTCTACAATGACAGTTTTTCTTTGAGTAGGCAGGTACATTTCACTAATCCTAAAGTAGAATTAACAAGGGGCACCAACAACCCACAAACTCCTAGTAAATTTAAGCAAGAAATACAAATGTTAATAATGTGGTTTTGGTAAGTTGAGACACACAACCCCCCTCCAAAAAAAAAAAAAAAAAAATTCTCCTTCAAATATGTATTCCCCCCAAAAAAAACAAAAAAACAAAAAAATCATGCTAAAAAAATAACAAAGATTCTTTTACGATCTGAGTAAAAATAAACATGTAGTGTATAAATGCTGCAAAGTAATAAAGAACTAAGTTTGTGAGAAGTGCGGGTGAATAGGAGCAGCTAAAACATGTCATTCTTGTTGCATTGTAAAGAAAAAGAGAATGCGCTGCATTAAAGACATTTTAACATTGCAGCGTGACGAATGTGCTGTGTCAATTAGGAAAGGTAGTTTTACCTGACCGAGCGCTTCCGTCACAGAATTTCTTCTGAGCATGCGTAGCACTTTGTCCGTCGGACAACCATACACACGATCGGATTTGGTGTGATCGGACCAGGTTGACGGCAAATCTTTCCAGCAGGAGATAAGACTTTGTCCGTCGGACAAACCGACGAACACTGTCCGATGGTGCATACACACGGTCTGATTTTTCAACAACCTTGTCCGATCGGACAGAATCCATGAAAAAGTCCGACCGTGTGTATGGGGCTTAAGAGAAGTCGATTCAATTCTCCTGATATAGATCCTGTAGACACAATGGTCTGAATGACTTTCCCTCCTCATCTTGAAGCGTATTCAATCTTAAGGCTTTGCCTTTCTTTGGTCACTAAGTAATTTACCACCTTCGGTATAATCTGACTAAACTTATTTAAAATAATAATGTTCTATTAAGTTTTAAACTTCCCCCTTTAAACCCCCACAACCTCGGATAAACATATTTTATGTTTTTTCTATTTACCCCCTTTCTCCCTTCCCCCTTCCCCCTCTCCCTCCCTCCCTTAAGCCAATGAGATATCTATTATCTCGATTATAACCTTATTTACTTGTATTTATCTTAGAGAAATATCTAGTTATTTTTTTTTAAATTGAAGTACTTCTATTGTTTTATATTTAATGATCCTGTTTATCAATATCACTATTTTCCTTCTTCATTACTGGCAATCCTATGATAAGTAATATTGCTATAAAAACTATACAGTTTCTTATTTTGATGTATTATTTCCCTAGGGTTACCTGTGTATATATACTCACCTTACAGTATAGTTGTTAATAGCTAATTAACCTTTTATTTTCTTTTACCCTTGCTCGTTTTTTTTTTCTCAACGGCCGAACTTGCGTGTCCAAGTATTTATCTTTTTCTGTATATAGATTTAGGCCGTTGGGGTCTCGAGAGATTTTCACTGCTCCCCCTATCTTTCTGTCCTATGATAAACCTTCATTCTGACCCATTATTGGAGGACCTCCTCGGATAGATACTAGGCCTCTGAGTTAGCGGTTTTTTTTTTCACGCACTCGGTACGCTGCCTTTTTACTTTTCTTATTCGCACAATTTACTTACTATTATTTGACTATAACACTCTTACTCTCTCTTTCTTCCTCTTTATTCTGTCTCTACTCCCCTCTTGGTTCTTGCCCCCCCCCGGGGTAGAATCACAATCTATGAATGCGGTATACTACAATATTTCCTTTAACCACTTTCAGACCGGACCAATTTGCAGCCAAAGGACCAGGCACCTTTTTGCGATTCGGCACTGCGTCGATTTAACTGACAATTGCGCGGTCGTGCGACGTGGCTCCCAAACAAAATTGACGTCCTTTTTTTTCCCCACAAATAGAGCTTTCTTTTGGTGGTATTTGATCGCCCCTGCGGTTTTTATTTTTTGCGCTATAAACAAAAAAGAGCGACAATTTTGAAAAAAATGCATTATTTTTTTTTTTTTGCTATAATAAATATCCCCCAAAAATATATAAAAAAAAATTTTTTTTCCTCAGTTTAGGCCGATACGTATTCTTCTACATATTTTTGGTAAAAAAAAATCGCAATAAGCTATTGATTGGTTTACGCAGAAGTTATAGCGTTTAAATGTCCTTATGTTAAAACGTACAAGGTCTAAATATCCCACAAAAGCAAACTAAAGTTTTTCACTCCTTAGCTTCCTCAAAAGCACATGTTTTATGCCTCCAAGAAACCCATTTCGCAGATAAGGAGACCCCTAAATATTTTAGTTCAGCTTATGCCCAAGTTTTCACAGCCTCTGCCAAAACAAAACTACGAGGGGTGCTAATAGCGTTTCATAGTACTACACCCTTTTCCCTTCTGACAGAGATCAAAGACCCAGAAGGTCGCTATCTTATACTCACGGGATATCTATTTGATTCTCTAATCACAGTGGTATCCTACTATGGTCCTAACAAAACTCCATCCTCATTCCTCTCCCATTTTTATTACAGGTAATTGATACTCATAAAATGCGCACACTTTTAATCTGTGGAGATTCAAATCAAGTCCTTTATCCTTTTTTAGATAAATCCCCAACTCCTAATGCATCTAGTTCTCAATCTCGTAAGTTCCCACAACTTCTTCAACAACACTCTTTATTAGATTCTTGGCGTGAAATCAATCCTGCTAGGCGCCAATTTACTTTTTATTCTCATCCCCATAAATCATTTTCCCGTATTGATCACATTTTGATCTCAATAGGCATGACCCCTGAACTCATTTCTTCATCTATTATCCCTTTGACATGGACTGACCACTGTGCTGTACTTTCAACTTTCACTTCTCTAATACCCAAAACACAAGATTCTACATGGCATAGTAATGACTCAATCCTATCTCATCCATCACACTCCTCTGATCTAGAAATAGCCATACAAGATTACCTGGCCAATAATGAGACCCCTGATATATCCCCACTGACCCTATGGGAAGCTCATAAACCTGTTCTCCGTGGGGTTCTTCAACAACACTCTGTATTAGATTCTTGGCGTGAAATCAAGAGAAAAATGACAACTAAAACAAAAATTAGAAGCAGAATTTAATACATGCCCCACAATCTTTCAATCCAATCCTACCCCTGTGACTAAATTACAGCTTGATAAAGCATGTTTAAACCTTGACCTTTTTTTTTATCAGAATCTGTAGATAAAATGTTATGTAAGTCTAAACATAAATTTTTATCTTAAAGCGAATAAACCAGACACTCTTTTAGCCCCTCATTTCTTAAAAGAGAAAAATGACAACTAAAACAAAAATTAGAAGCTGAATTTATCTCATGATACATTTACTAGTAATCCAGTAAAGATCCTCCACACCTTTCAAAAACATCTTACCTCCTTATATAAAAAGGAAGGATCTTTTGATCAAACTTTAGAAGAATCATTTTTTTTTTACAAATCAAACTTCCTACTATTCCTTTAGCCCAACGCGATTGTCTTGAAAGCCCCATTACAGCTATCAAAATTAAATTAGCAATTAACTCTCTTAAACCAAATAAACGTCCAGGCCCAGATGGCTTCTCTGCCCTATACTATAAGAAATTCTCTCATATCCTTGCTCCAATGTTAACATACACATTTCATTCTCTCCTTAACGATCAATCCTTTCGCCCCGAAACATTAACGGCTATAATTTCAATGATCCCCAAACCTCAGTCAGACGATACATCTTGTTCTAACTATAGACCCATATCATTACTCAACCTTGACATTAAGTTACTAGCGAAAGTCTTAGCGACCCGCTTAAATAGTGCAATAGGTTCTTTAATAAATAAAGACCAGGTCGGCTTTATCCCACAGCGCCAAGCGGCAGATAATGTACGCAGGACTACTTTACTAATTCAAGCAGCTAAATCACGACAAATACCCATCTGTCTCTTATCTTTAGATATCAAAAAAGCATTTGATACAGTTTTGTGGCATTACATACATTTTGTCCTGCAGCGTTGGGGATTTGGTCCTCATTTTCTTAGCTGGGTCTCCTCATTATACAAAAATCACAAAGCTTATGTTAATTATGCTGGATATAAATCAAACCTATTTGACATCTGTAGGGGTACGCCTCAGGGATGTCCCCTTTCCCCACTCTTATTTGCCCTACTTATTGAACCCCTTGCTCAATCAATCTGTACTGACCCCTCTATTAAAGGTCTAGATTTAGCTGGTCACCAACATAAACTTTGCCTATTTGCTGATGATATCTTAATCTTTATGTCATCCCCTCATATTTCTGCTCCTAATCTTATAAGTAAACTTGATCACTTTGCCCATGTATCTGGTCTAATTATTAACTCTCAAAAATCTATAGCCTTAAATATATCTTTACCTCCTCATATTTTACAACAAGCGCAAACATCCCTCCCTTTCTCATGGTCCACTTCACGCCTTCTTTACCTAGGGATAACTCTCACACCCAATCTTTCTGACATTTTCACTGCCAATTATCCTCCAATTTTGCATCAAATATCTAATCTTCTGACACAATGGTCCTCTCTACCATTATCTTGGATAGGTAAAATTAATGTAATAAAGATGGCTATACTGCCCAAAATTCTTTATCTTTTTCGAGTTTTACCTATCCCTGTTCCAGCATACTTTCTCAGAATACTACAACATAAGGCATTAACTTTTGTTTGGGGCTCCTTGAAACCCCTTCTGCCCAAACACACTCTTTACCTTCCAAAGCCCAAAGGGGGACTAGGGTTTCCTAATTTTATCACCTATTACCATGCAGCTCAATTAGCCCATATCCCTAAATATCACGCAAAACGTGAAAGTCCGCTTTGGGTTGCCCTGGAATTAATAGATTGCGACCCACTTATAATAACCAACTTCGTATGGTCTAATTCCTCTGACCGTAAAAAAAAGGCAATAATCCTATTACTAAACATACACTAGCCATTTGGAATACATTTAAATTAGTAAATGGACTACAATCTCCCCATAGACCTCTTTTTATCATTTCTTAAAAATCCACTTTTCTATCCTGCTTGGTCTTCCCATAAATCTTTTAAAGCATGGACCTCCACTAATTTAACACAACTCTATGAACTAGCATCCTCTATTTCATTCAAAACTTTCCCTGACTTATGTGAAAGTCACAAACTTCCTAATTCAGAGGTCTTTCGATATCTTCAGATTCAAAAAACTTTTATGCCCTATATACAAGGAAGAATTAATTTAGATAAATTAACGTGCACACACTAAGGGAATTATTTCAACTCTTTACACTCATCTTATTACTAAACCCAACTCAGACCCACCATCATATGTGGCTAAGTGGGAGATGGATCTTGGGTTTTCGTTGGAAGCGGCCGATTGGGATTAGATTTGGATCACAACTAAGTCATCCTCACAAAACATAGCTGCCTTAGAGACAAATTACAAAGTACTCACACGGTGGTGTTTGGTCCCTGTCAGAATTGCGAAATATGCTCCAAATTATTCCCCATCTTGTTTTCGTGGCTGTGGTGATCTTGGATCACATCTTCATACTTGGTGGGATTGCCCGGTAGCAAAATATTTCTGGAAAGATGTATTTCTTATGATTTCAACACTGTTTGAAATCCCTATCAATCCTGATCCTACAATAGCACTTTTAAACTTAAAACCGGCCACTCTCTCCTACCGCCAATTCAAACTCCTATTACAGATCACTACAGCCGCAAAACAAACAATTGCCAAAGCTTGGAAATCCCCGTCCTTAATAATTGCTGAAACTAAAAATAGAGTCAATCAAGCAATGATCCATGCCAAAACAGAGGCTATAACTCAAGATAAAATATCCAACTTTGTGAATATATGGAATCCCTGGGTGACTCACTTTTTGCCTACCAATTTTGATGCTTCCCTACTAAGACCTTGGTAATCTCGATTTATACTTCCATTCTCTGCATTCATGGTATGTGTTTATTACCATGTACTACCCCGGGACCCCTACTACCTCTCATTTCTTTCTTCCCTATCTATTTTTCTCCTCCCTAAGATTACTTTTTTTTTATCTTCTTTCTCTCTTCTACTTTTTCCCCTATTCTCTCTCTCCTCTTTTTTATTTACTTTTTATATAGTTCTGGTAGCAGAACTTTTATTTCCTGGGTTATCATTATACCAATTGTACATAGTTCCAATATGTAGTATAAGATTTTAGATTCTATAATAAAAATTATTTTTTTTTTTTTTAAAAAAACTATACTCTTGATAATAATTAAGACCTTTTTTTTTTTTATCTGGGGGTCCCCCCAAATTCAATAACCAGGCCCTTCAGGTCTTGGATATTAAGGGGGACCCCAGCCAAAAAAAATGGCGTAGGGTCCCCCTCAAAATCCATACCAGACCCTTGAGGTCTGGGATGGATTTTAAGGGGAACCCCAGCCAAAAAAAATGGCGTGGGGTCCCCCTCAAAATCCATACCAGACCCTTATCCGAGCACGCAACCTGGCAGGCCGCAGGAAAAGAGGGGGGGGGACGAGAGCGGCCCCCCTCCCACCTCAACCGTACCAGGCCACATGCCCTCAACATTGGGAAGATGCTTTGGGGGTCTAAGACCCCCAAAGCACCTTGTCCCCATGTTGATGAGGACAAGGGCCTCATCCCCACAACCGTGCCCGGTGGTTGTGGGGGTCTGCGGGCGGGGGGCTTATCGGAATCTGGAAGCCCCCTTTAACAAGGGGACCCCCAGATCCCGCCCCCCCCCTGTGTGAAATGGTAAGGGGGTACAAAAGTACCCCTACCATTTCACCAAAAAAGTGTCAAAATTGTAAAAATGACAGGAGACGGTCTTTGACAATTCCTTTATTAAAATCTTCTTCTTTTCTTCATCCTTCGGTTTCTTCATCTTCTCCTTCCGTCATCTTCTTCCATCGTCTTCCATTTTCTTCTTCCTCCAATCCGCTTCTTCTTGCGCTGGTCTTATCGTCCTTCTCGTCCGGCATCTTCTTCCATGGCGTCGGCATCTGTTCTTCTGTCGGGCCGCTCCTCGCAATGGGAGGCTCTTGCTGTGTGAGGCTTCGCTCCGCCTGACAGGTCTTTTATAACGGAGGGCACCTGGTAACCCCGCCCCCAGGTGCCCCCCTCTGACGTCATGGGGAAAGCCATAGGGAATTCCCCATGACGTCCCCGTGCGTCAGAGGGGGCGGGGTCACCAGGTGCCCTCCATTATAAAAGGCCTGTCAGAGGCAGCGAAGCCTCACATAGCGGGAGCCTCCCATTGCGAGGAGTGGCCCAAGAAGAGACACCGACACCGACGCCATGGAAGAAGATGCCGGACGAGAAGGACGAGAAGACCAGCGCAAGAAGAAGCGGATCGGAGGAAGAAGAAAATGGAAGAAGATGACGGAAGGAGAAGATGAAGAAACCGAAGGATGAAGAAAGAAGATTTTAATAAAGGAATTGTCAAAGACCGTCTCCTGTCATTTTTAAAATTTTTGACACTTTTTTTGGTGAAATGGTAGGGGTACACTTGTACCCCCTTACCATTTCACACAGGGGGGGGGCGGGATCTGGGGGTCCCATTGTTAAAGGGGGCTTCCAGATTCCGGTAAGCCCCCCGCCCGCAGACCCCCACAACCACCGGGCACGGTTGTGGGGATGAGGCCCTTGTCCTCATCAACATGGGGACAAGGTGCTTGGACCCCCAAAGCATCCTCCCAATGTTGAGGGCATGTGGCCTGGTACGGTTCAGGCGGGAGGGGGGGCCGCTCTCGTCCCCCCCTCTTTTCCTGCGGCCTGCCAGGTTGCGTGCTCGGATAAGGGTCTGGTATGGATTTTGAGGGGGACCCCACGCCATTTTTTTTTGGCTGGGGTACCCCTTAAAATCCATCCCAGACCTCAAGGGTCTGGTATGGATTTTGAGGGGGACCCTACGCCTTTTTTTTTTTTTTTTTTGGCTGGGGTCCCCCTTAATATCCATCCCAGACCTGAAGTGCCTGGTTATTGAATTTGGGGGGACCAATGAATGACAGTTCTCTGTGTTAGGGGAGCCATCAATTCATTAGCCGCGAGTGCTTTTAAATAGCTTTTTTCCTGCAAAAATGACACTTTTTGCAGGGACAGTTCTAAACACAGGAAACATGCCCCCCTTCACAGGCAACCTATAGACACCCCCCAGATGTGATACTGCAATGGTGTACTAACAGCACGCACACACAAATCCCCAGATATAAAGCACATATTGTCAGCAGTCAGCAGCACACTGACACGCTGACACTGAAACACAATATCACAATATGTGAGGCCGCCGCCGCAATGCATGCGCAATGCATGCGCAATGCATGCGCAATGCATTGCGGGCCACTCGCATCACACGAATTTGATGCGAGCGGCCCAAATAGTTCTGGGCTCGCCGAACGGGCGAACGACCGATGTTCGATTCGAACATGGGTTCGAATCGAACACCGGGCCCATCCCTAGTCATGTGTTGTAATGTATTTGTATTGTATTTTCGGACGACAACTATACTGACTAAACGAAAATCGTACAATCTGGAATCGTACGAGGAAAATTCCCGTGCATGTCCGATCGAATAATATCGGATGAACAGTCGTGATCGGCTGTCGAAAGCAGTGTACACACGATCCGAAAATCGTATGATCCTTCCTCGGACGACCGTTTTCGTACGATATTCGGATCGTGTGTACGGGCCATAAGTCTATTATACAATGTATGATGCAATCTTTTGAGTAGTTAGATTAATGCTAAAATTGTTTTAGTTAAACTACTTTTAGTTTGTGTTGGAACTACAGCTCAATATTATTACCATATATGTGATCTTTTCTTTTGCTGCCACCATATGTACTTATGTATACTAATTCTTAAAATTCAATAAACAAATTTGACAAAAGAAACGCACTGCAAATTGATTAGGTGTGAACGAGGTCTAGTGACTATACATACTTAAATTTTATTATTCAACGATGTGCAGTTTTTGATTACAGGGAAAATCAAATAGCCACAACCTATTACTTTAGAAGAAAGGCTGCATTCACACCTCAGTGTTTTGTAGCTTGAAGCTCAAAGCTCCAAAAAGCTAGAGGAGAAAAAAAAAATCACTTATTCCCTATGGAATAGAATACACTACAGGTTGCCTGAAGCTCAAAAAACTTCTGGAGCTCTTTTTGTAGTTGGAATTGGGCAGACTGGTATGTTTTTTAAGTGTTTTTTGTTTCATATGCATGAAATGCATGAAAATGCTTGATTAGAGCATTTTTGAGCGTTTTGTTATGCGGTTTTCTGCTCAAATGCAATAATAAAATGAAAATAAATAATAATAAATACATAAATAATAAATAAAATAAATAATAAAAATATAATATAAAAAAAATCATATATATATGATAAATATATATATGAAAAAAAAAACTAACCCCGAACCTTAACCCTAATATTAACCCCTTACCCTAATCCTAAAGCCTAATATTAAACCCTAACCCTTAACCCCTAAACAAAACTCCTAACAATAACACCTAACCCTATTATTAAACACTAACCCTAACATTAACCTCTAACCCTAATCCTAAACCCTAACCCTAATATTAACCCCTAACATTTACCCCTAACTTAACAAAATAAATAATAGGTACATAAATAATAATAAATCAATCAACCCCTAACCTTTAAACCTTAACCCTTAACCCCTTACAAAAAAGTAAAACAATTAATAAATAAATAATAAATAAAAGCATATGAAAAAAACGAAAAAAATATGAAAAACAAAGCAACAAATGATGAACCAGATGATATTTTTCTCTATTGGCTAATTAGAAAACACCAACGATCAAAAAATTATTTAAAAAACGCTGTGCACAAATGCTCAAAAATATACATACAAATGCTCGAAAAAATGCCTGGAAAAACGCTCAAAAACGCAATGCTCAGGTGTGAATTCAGCCAAAGGGAAGATGCTTACCATTTTAAAGCCAATGTTCACGTTCATTAACCACTTAGGCCCCGGACCAATTTGCAGCCAAAGGACCAGGCCCCTTTTTGCGATTCGGCACTGTGTCGCTTTAACTGACAATTGCATGGTCGTGCGACGTGGCTCCCAAACAAAATTGGTGCCATTTTTTTCCCACAAATAGAGCTTTCTTTTGGTGGTATTTGATTGCCCCTGTGGTTTTTATTTTTTGCGCTATAAACAAAAATAAAAAATTTTAATATTTTTTACTTTTTGCTATAATAAATATCCCCAAAAAAAATATATAAAAAAACATTTTTTTTTCCTCAGTTTAGGCCGATACGTATTCTTCTACATATTTTTGGTAAAAAAAAATCGCAATTAGCGATTAAAAGTTATAGCGTTTACAAAATGGGGATAGTTTAATAGCATTTTTATTAATATTTTTTTTTTGACTAATAATGGCGGCAATCAGCGATTTTTATTGTGACTGCGACATTATGGCGGACACATCGGACATTTTTGACACTATTTTTGGACCATTGTCATTTATACAGCAATCAATGCTATTTAAATGCATTGATTCCTGTATAAATGACACTGGCAGTGAATGAGTTAACCACTAGGGGGCTTGGGGGGGTTATGTCTGTGACGTGTGTGTTTTTTTACAGTAGGGGGGCGTAGTTTTACATCTGACGTCACTGATCGGCTTTCCCGATGACAGGGAACAGACGATAAGTGACAGGCAGTGTAGGAAGCACGGGGAGAGGTTTGTTTACACAGACCTCTCCCCGTTCTTCAGCTCTGTGACCTGATCGGCGATCGGGTCCGCTGGTCCCGCGGCCGCGGTCATGGAGCTCAGGACCGGGTCGCCACCCATGGCTGGGCTCTTAAAGGGCAACGTACCTGTACGTTGATTTGCCCAGCCGTGCCATTCTGCCAACGTAAATGTGCATGAGGCGGTCCTTAAGCGGTTAAACAGTCTGATGCACAAACCCCACCACCTGGTTCTTCCAAATCCCAATGCATTTAGCTCCTACTTGAAATGGATTTGTATAGGCTCCCTGCAGGAGTGAAACACATTAGGATTTGGAAGAACCAGATGGTGTAAACTATTTAATACATTTGAACATTGGCTTATAAACAAAAAGTTGCTTCACCTTCTTCTTAACCCCTTCCAGCTCTTTAAGAGAATCAAAATGCTGGGTGGGCAATCCGATTATGCGACTCTTGTGATTGGCTGTCACTGCAGTCACATGATCAGCATCGCCTGATAACAAGGCTCTATTAGGAGCTGTCCACAACATTTAAGCTGCTGTGCTGGGAGCACACAGTGAACGCCCCTATGGTTGCATATATTTGGCTATTTGGTGTTAAAACCCACCTGCGCAGAGGCGCACTTCCCCTCTATTCCCTGGACACCAGGTGCAGGCTCCTGACGGTTGCTGGCCGCTCCATATAAGTCACACTGCAGCCCTTAACCTGTTGCCACCAGCTGTACACATATATGAGACCTCTGGGTGGGGGAGCTTTAACGCTGAACAGTCCACCTGCCTAGGTTAAAGAGGAGCTTCCGTCTGCCCCCAAAAAATGTAAGGTCAGCAGCTACAAATACTGCAGCTGCTGACTTTTACTATATGGACACTTACCTGTCCAGGGATCCAGCGATGTCCTCACCTGGGACGATTCTTCAATAGGCTTCAGGTCCAGGTGCTGGCATCTTAACTAAGGGAGATCGTCAGTGAAGACTTGCGGCTTCACAGTCGGTTTCCTACTGCACATGCGCAAGCTGCGCTGCACTTTTTGAAGTTCCGACGTCTTCTGGGATCTGTGATATGTCCCAGAAGGCTGCAGGGAGGAAGGAGGAGGCCAAACTTCTGCTCAGATTGCCATGGCAAACTGACTGAAAGTTGGAGCAGGTATCTGTAAAAACCAGGTACCCGCTCTCCCAAAAAGTGCCAAATGTGGCAATTGAGTGGGGGGGGGGGGGGGGTTGTGCAAACAAGAGGAACTTCCCCTTTTGGGCGAAGTTCCCCTTTAAGGACTGGAGTATATGACCATCAAGAGCCTGCAGTTGATGTTTGGGGGAATAGAAGGGAAAGTACACCTGCAGTGAAATATTACATTTTCTAATACTCCCATTATATTATCCACTTGTTGGGGTTGATTTACTAACACTGGAGCGTGTAAAATCTTGCGCAGCTGTGCATTGTAGCCAATCAGCTTCTAACTTCAGCTTGTTCAATTAAAGCAGAACTCAATGAAAGAAATTGTATTTTCCCATGCAGTTGGGCTCTGCTCGCACTGCGTGGGTTAACTGCTTGTTTAGTCCAGGGGTGCAAGGAAAGCTTTACTTACCTGGTCCTTCTATAAAAACGGTGCTCCCCCACGTCCAGCGATGGACTGCCCCTGCCGTCCTCTAATCCAGAGCCAGTATATGAGCGTGATGACATCAGGAACAGTCCATTCACAAGACTGCTAGCTTGAGGAGGGGGGGGGGGGGGCAGGAGTGGCAAGAGTGGCAGGGACTGGTCTGGCATGGCGGTTGGCGGATTAGGTATCTATATCTCCATTCTGCAATCTCCTAGGTGAAAACGAGCAGTTAACCCATGTAGTGAGGGCACAGCCCCATTGCATGGGAAAATATATATTTTTTTTCCTGGTTCTTCTTTAAAGCGGTTGTAAACCATGGATATTATAAAAAAAATAAAAAACACCTGCAAGGCATTGCATATTAGCACATGATGAAATATTCACCTTGGAACAAAGCCCTCCAGCGCTGTACTGTCACCACTGAGAGGGCTTCGGTCTTTCTTCCGGGTTCGCACGATCCAGCTATGTGATTGGCCGCGATGACATCACTCCCGTGCATGCACATGGGAGCCCTCTGGTTCCGGCACAAAGCTCTGAAGTCCTGGCAAGGTATGCTGGACCTTCAGAACGCATGCGCCAGTGATGGTACTGGCAGCATGGAGTGTGCATATCTCCTAAACAGTGCACATTTATGAGATA